>CM038222.1:52755660-52957751 GCA_021442155.1 Cymbidium sinense
ATTTAATCCTAAGTGTATCTATACATGCAACATATTTTAGCACACTTAAATGATGAATGTATGTATGTTTAGAATTTATATTTTATTTGATTGAATTATTTAAACATATTAATTTAAAACTTTATCCAAATTCTTATACAAAAAGGACATAAGAATGAAATTAAATATGTGCCGTTGTTAAACTAGGGATGAGGTAAGCAAATGACCTCCTTGAGCTAGCTAAAGCCTCATATTAGATGTCATATATACCCATTTGCATTCAAACATATGTAAATTCATATACATGAAAATAGGAAGTAAGCTCCAAATCATATGGCTAATTAATTCAACCACTTAGTCAATTTTGAATGCATGCAATTTTAATGTAAAATGGGATTTTCATTCACTAATCACATATACATATAAATGTACAAAGATTTAAGCAAGTATGTGTCATTGTTGAACTAGGGAAGTGAGGTAATCAAATGACCTCCTTGGTTAACTAAATTCTGTAGGATGTCAGACTATATACTTGCTTTTCTTGGACACACATGGATGTATACATAAATGAGGGAAAGAAAACCATGCAAAGATTGTATATTTTTTATTGTATATATATATATATATATATATATTATATATATATATATATGAATTAAAGCTATATCAAAATTTTAATGTTGAAATACATAAGAATGAAATCAAATGGGTACGTGCTGTTATTAAACTAAGGAAGTGAGGTAATGAAATGACCTCTTTAGGGTTAGCGGAAGCCTTGTGTTCCTGGGATGTCCAGACTATATACCCATTACCATTCAATCTTATATAAATTAACACATGAATAGAGGAAAGAGAACTCAACGTTCATACACCTAAGCAATAAGCACATGCATTTCTTTTGTATTTCTAACTAGCATCATAACACATATTATTATTCGTTTATAAGCTTTTGAAAAATACATTTGGATTTAATAGTCATAATAGCCATGCATATATTAAATTAAATTAACACATGCAAGCTTACATAAAGGAAATCCATTTTATTTTACTTGATTTTAAAAAGATGGATGCATAAATTCAAATGACATATCAAATTTAACATTGGAAAGAGGACAATCAACTATAAGCATGTGATTCATTCAATTAAACTAGTTCTTAAGGACAATCAAATCAAATAAGATTATTTAAAGCAAACCAAAGCTTCTTTATTAATTAAGTTTTAAATTTGATTTGATTTAAAGAGGAGAAGAGAAATCATCACTTGTTATTTTAAACCCATTCCCACATTAGTGATTTGATTTAATTTAAGGAAATTTAATTAAATTGATTTTATGGGGTAATTAAGTTGAACCATTAATTAGATAAATTAATTACTCTTACCTATGTCACCTTAAAGTAATTAACTAAATAATTATGAGCCAACATGATATGCATGGAAAATAAACTTGCAATGATCATAGGAAATAAAAGGGGCATAATGCAATTGGCTCATGTAATTGTCATTAGATTAAGGACTTAATTAATTACTCTTATGGTTTTCCAACAAATGTGGACTAACCATAATTTCTTTAAACTCCTTTAGGTTATTAAACACCTAAAGATCTACCCCTTGATTTAATTAATTAAGGTCTGATGTGATTATGATTTCAATTTGATTAAGTAATTTAATTAATTAGTAAAATCTTAATTAATTTCATTTAAAAAAAACTGTGAAATGAACTTAGGGAAAGGGGTCCCAACGCTATTCCTTAGTTCACTTACTATTGAACAATGATTAATAAATTTAATTAACCAATTTGTTACTATTCATGGGATTAATTAATCATTAGTTAACTTAAAAGAGTAGTTAAGGTTTAATTAGTCAATTTTCCTAATTAAGTGAGCGATAAATCCCAAGAAAATCATGGGAGGTAGAGGTCATCCCATTAAATTAACCCAATAGATTTGGGATTAATTGCTCAAGTGATTATGCAGTAATTAAGCTAATTAATCTCATAATTAAATCTTAATTAAACCTTAATTACTATTCAAATAAAGTTAAGATCATCTTTAATTAATTCTCCTCTGAAATACCTTTAAAATGAGTATTTATTTACATTTTTATTTCTCTATGATTTATAGAATTTTCAGCTATTAGAAATGATTAATTAAGGCTAATTAAAGACTAATCCTATTGGCGCCATGTGGCATGATGATGTAGCACACTTTCCATGTGGCACCGCAGGATTGGCTACTTAAAACTTATCTGACTTAGCACCTACATGGCAGCGACGGACGTGCTTTCTCATCTGTCATTTAGATCGGATGGCTACAATTAATCTTACATCTTAATAAGATTAAATTAGATCGATCTAGTGGATCTAATCATGATTGTCCATTTTCATCATGCAGAATAGATAGTGTGATCTAATGTCATGCAAGTGAGGGAGAATGGAGTCTTTCCACCATTGTTCACTTGATCCGAGCTAACCAAGCTTGGATCAACACCAAAAAGATCTCAAACCTTCGGACATCGATCAGAGGAGATCCAATTGTCAAGATCACACAAGATAAGTTTTCTCAAAGCAAACCATTTGCTCTATGATCATGAAGTATATCCGGAGCTCAAGACTAGATGGGAATGATTGAGAAGTTTCATCTAGTGAAGACAAAATGCTGAGTAGAAATTAATCATGATCACTCAAGGTCAAGGAACTAAAAATGGAGTTTTTGATGAAGTCCCACATCCTATCTTCCTCACAAGCTGGGAGATGATTCTGTTGCTGACAAGATAAGGGGAGATGGGAAATTAGCTTAAGGTTGGTTGAAATGGCAAAGTTAGGGGTGGGAGTGTCTCATTTTGGGACATATGGGAATGGCATTTTTTGATCGAGGAATGAGTTTAGGAGCTTAGGGAATGGCTCTAGTGGCTCGTCTTGGGTGACCAAATAGCCCAAGGAATGGAAATGACCACTTATATGGGTGATTTGCCTCATGTGATGCCCTTGACCTAAGGGTAAAATGATCATTTGGCATTGAATTTGATTTAGGAAGATTTGAAATGAGCCAAAAGTTGGTTAGCCCAAATTTCAAGTCAATTAGAGTTAATTTGGTTAGGTTTGGCTTAATTCGACCCATTTAGGTCAAATTAGGTCAAGTTGACCTATTGGTCAAATTGGGTCAAACCAAGGTGAGTCAAGTTCATATGATCATTTGGGATGTTTTGGTTCAATTGGTTTTGTTAAGTTTGGCTTAGATTTTATTTTGGCTCATTTGAATTCATTTGGGTCAAATGGGTTAGTTGACCAATTTGACCAAATTGGCCAAATTGGTTTGGGTGTTTGGGATTAGTTGACCAATTGATGATGATTGTAGGCTTTGGTTTCAATTAATTTGGATTTCATTTTGATTTAGGCCAACTTGAACCTTTAGGTCAATTTGGCTAAGGTCAATTGGTCCAATCATGGCTTTGGTCAAGTTCAACAATCAATTTGGAATAAACTTGAGCCATTTGCTTGTAATCAATTTGGTTTATATTTTAATTTGACCCAATTTGATCTTTTAGGTCAATTTGGGTCAACTTGGGTGAAGATGGCCAATTGGGTTTGGTTTGACTCAATTGATTGTCAAGTCATATTCAAATATTGATTTTGATTTGTATGAATCATTGGTTTCAAGGATTTGGCTTAGGTTGTAATTTGGCTAGTTTGGTTCATATAAGGGGTTGACTTGGTAAAATGACCAAGTTGACTTGGTTTGACCTAATTTATGATAATTGATCAACCTAGGGTGATCAACAATCATGATGGGAGGTTTTGATGTACTTGGTTCAATCCAATTTGGATAGGATCAGAACTTGGCTTAAATAGGTCAAATTGGCCACTTTGGGTCAAGTGGACCAATTGCATTTAGTTGGCTTGATTTTGGGTTGAGTTTGATTTAGTTGAGTTTATATATGGATTTGGGATTTATATATAAATTTAATTGCAATTGGCTTGGGTTCAAATGGGTTTTAGTTCATTTGAACATTTCAAGTCAAGAGGGTTAAGTTGGGTTTGACTTGGGTTGATTTTGGTTTGGCTTGATGATTATAGATTTCATTTATATTTGTGAATATGATTGAAGGTATGATTGATTCATGAGAAAATCAATTGAATTTGTGTTTTGGAATGAAGAATTTGGCTAAGTCCATGGAGTTGAGTCATGTAGGTTTGATTTTGATTTGGTTTGATTTAGTTTTGATGATTTAAATGTATATTTCATTTAAATTTATGAAGATGATTGAAAATATGATTGATTTGTGAGAAAATCAATTGAGTTTGACTTTATTTGGATTTAGATTTAGCTAAGTCCATGGGATAGGTCATATGGCTTAGGAATGGTTTTGATTTAATTTGATTTTGATTTGATCATTCAAATATAGATTTGATTTTTAGGAAGATGATTGAAAATATAAACTGATTATAAGAAAATCAATTGATTTTTTATTGATTTGGATTAAGATTTGGCTAAGTCTATGGGTTAGGTCATATGGCTTAAGAAGGTTTTCATGTTTGTATTTGATCATGGGCATCAATCATTTGGTTTTATAATTTGGGATTTTATTTGGATTTGAATTTGATGTTTGAATTGAACTTGAGGTTTGGATTGAGATGGTGAACATGGATTGGATTTCGGTTGTAGGGTAGGTCGATTATCCTAATCCCTAAGGCATAACCTAATCCTATGGTTAACCCTTCTAAGTCTTTAGGCTTACCTAATTGTTAGAAGTGTCTTATGACTAGGGAAGTCTTAGTGTCTAGAAGACTCCTAAGTCTAAGATGGGAAGATTGAATCCGCACTCCAAAAGTGCAGTCAATAGGCCTTAGGCTCCAAAGTGTTGCTCTTGGAGATAGATGATTGGAAGACCCAAGTTTCATTTTATCGGATACATCTTTGAACATTTGCTTGGGAGACCATGGATACATGAGAACAACATAGTTCCATCCTCTACTTGGTGTATGAAGTTGGTGAGAGGTGGGATTCTACTATGTCAAAGGAGATCTCAAGCCATTTATAGTCAAGGTCAAGATATATGATGATCTTACTACCTCCTCAAAATCAACAAGTCTATTCTCACAAACCGGCCAAAGTTTAAAATTAAAAGAAAAGAAAAAAAGAAAAAAAAAGAGAAAAAAGAGAAAGAAAAGGAAAGAGAAAATGAAAAGAAAATAAAAGGGAGGAAATAGAATTGAGGAGGAAGTGGAGTCTTACATTAGATTCCACCCACGCTTGTTACTCCATTCAACATATGGGTAGGATGACGACCTCCACTAGGCAAAAGAAATAGGCCGTAGAGGTTGTCCTAGGGGTGGAAAACTTACTTATTGGCCACCCAAAAGAAGATTTATCTCAGCTACCAGGAGTACACATACTATCCATATAAACTTAGAATTTAGTTCATAGGATTAGTCTTATATGGTTAGCACACTTGCCAGCTCTTCTCAGCAGTAGATTCCCTTGGAGGTGATACTTGAGCTAGACAATGATGAAGACTGGGCTCCAAAGCAAAGCATAAGTGTATCCAAGTCTATAAATGAAATAGTTAGGCATCACTTGGGAACCTTAGCTATAACCCCACTTTCCTCTCAAAAATCTGAGTTTAATGGTTAAGGAAGCCCCTTAGTCATCCACATGTGTGAAGACTCAGAGATTCTTTTTGGGAGCATCATCCTCAAGTCAAGAAGTTGATGTAGAATTTGAGGATAATTCATATAAAGATTTAATAGAATTACCTTTTGATTGGTACTTGCCTTGTGTTCATAATTTAGCAAAAAAGGGTTAATCCCACATACTTAGTCAAAGCACAGGTCAGACTATTTCAAAGGAATATGGAAGAACAAATGCAAAATCTCTCAATCAAGATGGGGACTAGGATTTGGTACAATAGGTCTAATGATGATGACGATTACTACTTAGTCATCACCAATTATTTAGAATATGATAGGTTCTTATCAAACAACATTAACTCATATGAGAAGGTGTGCTTAGAAACTTTAGATGATTAAGATGATTTTGAAGTCAAAGATGCACTATCAGAGTTTGAAGAAGAGATCAAGTCAACCATTGATGAGCTTAAGGAAATCAACTTAGGAATTGAAGAAGATCCACACCTGACATACATATGTTCTTTGTTGAATGAAATTGAAACCAATGAAGTAGTTATTGATTGAGTTTAAGGACTACTTTGCATAGAGTAATGAAGATATGCCCGGATTGGCTCCAATGTAGATCCATAAACAAGCAATAGAGCCTACGCTAACCCTATCAAGCAAGCTCCTAGAGCATGCGATTAGACATAGAATAACAAGTATGAAGTCAAGAAATGATCAATGCGGCTTCATCCAGAAGAAAAATACCCTACCTGGTTAGCCAATGTCATCCCAATTAAAAAAAGAATGGCCAAATTCACATATGCATCAATTTTAGGGATTTAAATAAGGCATGTCCAAAAGATGAATTTTCACTACCAATCCCGGAGCTGATGGTGGACATTGCCTCATCTCTCATGCAATCTTCTCTTCATGGATGGCTCATCTAGATATAACCAAATATGGCCCAAGATGAAAGAAATACCGCTTTTAGAACCTCGATGAAATCTATTATTATATGGTCATGCCTTTAGCCTTAAAAATGTTGATGCTATACCAAGGCTATGACTCAAATCTTGATGAACTCATCATCAAGTTGAGTTCTATGTCGATGATCTCATGGTCAAAAGTAGAGAAAAGGAAGACCATCTCTTTGACTTGAGAGTAGTTTTCAAATAGTTTAGAAATTTTAACCTTAAAAGGAACACCCTGAAGTGTGCATTCAAAGAAGCTTCAAAGAAATTCCTTGGGTTTTCACACCGTGAGAATCAAATTGATTCAGAGAAGATTAAGGTGATATTAGAAATGCCACCCCCTAAAATTTTAACTCAACTCAAATCATTCCAAGAGTCATTGGTGTATCTAAGATGCTTTATATCGAACCTATCAAGAAGATGTCACCATTCTCGCACTTGTCAAAATGGATGCCAAGTTTAAGTGGATGACAAGTGTGAGCATGCCTTTGAAGACATCAAGCACACCGATGAGGCCACCGTTCTAGCATCCCTTATCCCAGCAAGTCATTCATGCTTTACACGCTATGTTAGATGACTCCTTGGTGCTTTGTTGGCCAATGACAAATGGAAGGAAAATGCACTCTAGTTCCTCAGCCATCATCTAATCCCTATTGAGGTTGATCATCCACCTATTGAGAAGCATTGCCTTATTTTAATCTATGCCTTTCAAAAGCTACAACAATACATGCTTCCTTATAAGGTGAACTTAATCTCTAAGATTAATTCACTATATCTCATGACACGATCGATACTATCCAAATGATTGGCATGATGGTCCATGATCCTCTCGCAGTTTGACATTACCTTCCTACCACTCTGTGAGGTGAAAGGACAAGCGCTAGTGATTTCTAAGCATCACACCACTTCTGAAGTCTTTCTTAGTGATAATCTCGATGAATAAATCATGAACATGGGGATACTAGCATTCATTGCTGGGAGATGTACTTTGATGGTGTGGCTTCCTCTCAAAGAGGAGAAGATCCATAATCTACTATGCAAGGAAAGGCAGGGTTGTGATGAGATTCTCATATCATGTCTAATGCACCAACAATGAAGTATAAGGCTCTGATTGGTGGTCTAGAGTTAGTTGTTACTCTAAGCATCCATAACATCAACATCTTCAAGGATTCTCAGCTAGTCATCAACCAAATCACTGGGTTCTATACGGTTATAAAGCCTAAGCTCCATCACTAGCACAAGAACACCATGGAGTTGTTAGCCCAAATCCAAGAAGTTACCATTTATGAGATTCCTTGAGGAGAGAATATCATAGCGTCTACTATATCTAAGCTTGCCAAAGACTTGGCATGTCCGAAGGATATCAATAAAGGTCAAAAATAAATAATTCTTATTCCTTATTGATATTGAACTCATCGAAAAGTACTTTGAAGGGAGGATTACCAAGAAAGATGAGGAGTAAGATTGGAGGTAACCATTCATGGATTACTTAAATAAAGGAAAACTACCTCAAGAGAAGTCCTAAGCCCATCAGATGAAGTAGAGAGCACTTTCATATCTGTGGATGGTGTATTATACCAGTCTTTCAATCATATGTGGTTATGTTTAGACAAGCATGATGCCCATAAGATCATGATGGTACACTGGATTATGTGGAGCCAACCAATCTGATCTAAATATGAAAGCCAAGATCAAGAGACTAGGATACTACTCATCATCGATGATCAAATATTGCATGGAGACAGCTAGGCAATGCCACCAAAGTAAAATACATGGTGTGGTCCTACACCAACCACCCAACATTCTACATCCTACATTGGCCTCATTGCCATTCGAGTGTTGGGGTAGTAACATAGTGGGTATGATTGATCCTCCTTCTTGTAAGGGTCATCAATTCATCATAACTTCTACTGACTACTTTTCCAAATGGGCGAAGGATTCTACTCAAAGAGGCCATAACTTAGCATGAGCTCTGATTTTTTAGGAACCATATCGTATATAGGTTCAAAGTGTCTAGATGAATTATATTTGATAATGGTTCTGCATTCAAGAGCATCAAAATTAACAACTTTACCCAGAGCCACAAGACAGATTGAAGATATTCTACCATCAACTAACCGAGGGAAAATAGCTTAGCAAAAGCCTTCAAAAAAACTCTCATCTAAATACTAAAAATGACACTCAACAATAACAAGCTACAGTGGCATGAGTAGTTAGTTGAAGCCTTGTGGATCCAAAGCTACACCACATATAGAACTCCAACAGTCTACTCCTTTCTCCTTAGTGTGTCCAAAGCTATTCTACCATTAGAAGTCAAACTCCCATCACTAGGATATATGGTAGCAAGATCACAAGGAAAACACCAAGTTGCTAGAAGAGCTCAAAGGTTTTGGAGGAGATATGCCAGAGCATGCCAAAACCTCAAGTTGTACAAAGCTAAAATGATTCAAGCTCACAACAAGTTGGTACATCCTAGAGCTTTTCATGTAAAAGAGTTTATGTTAGTTTTAAGGAGACCGATTATTGCTCGTTGTACGATGGGAGGCAAGGTTGAACCCACTTGGGAAAGCCCTTTTGCCATAGGAGAGCACCCAATGCTTTCAAGCAATGGGCTCTACTTAAAGAAATATTATAAATCATGTTTGAAAATAATTATCATCAATGAAAATTCTATTTTGAATTCAATCTCTTCCTTGTCGAAAGTAATTTTATTTGTGAATCTGACACGATGTGTTTAGGTAGGTGTAAGGAACCCAAGTGGCATCCTATCATTCATCGACACAACACAAACACAAAGTATACACACAAACATATAAAATAAACACATATCTTTTATCTGGCTACTCGAGTTGAGATAAAAACTCACTCAATTTTAGGTCGCCGACATGCTACCCCTCTAGTGTGTCACCCAATGGTCTTCTTGCTTCAAGAATGTAAGTCATATATTTTCTCTTACTTTCACCCACACACGATGAGCACCTATTAATTTGGTAGGCCTTAATGCGTGGCTGGTAAGCTACCTTATGTTGGCTTCAAGAATGTGAGTCTACGCTTTCTTCTTGTATTAGCCTTTGCGTATATTTGAATATTTGATCTAAAGTCCCTTCCCTCCCGACTACTTCATGCCGGGTCCTTCCTCGGCTACCACTTAATAGTTGCTCTAGGTTAGATAGCATCTGTTCTGCCAATGATAGACTATCCCGATGATTCCACTTGGAAAGTTGTTACATGCTTTCCTGATTGATCATGCACACCCACGGGCACCTTAGGTTGGTTCATTCTTACTATGCTAATGGATACACCACTCATGTCGATGATACACCTTAGGTTGGTTGGTTCTCATACCTTAGCATACACCATCATGGTAGATGTGCTATGCTTTCTCCTGTTGGCCACCATACACCTATATAGGCTTTTCTAGGGCAGATAACGCCCCAAGCACCTCCCTTGTGGGCACTATATTTGGATCACATCCTTTGTGACCCCCATTTAGACACTACTTAGGTTACTAGGATTGGATAGTTTCCTTTCTAAGTAACCACCTATTGGAGAATCCATCCCATGGATGTGCATTCTCCTTGGTCCAATAAATGAGATAGGTCAAGGCTACATAGCTCCTTCTTAGTGTGGTCCCACACCAATAGGTCCATGCAAACATATAAACAAAATATATATTCACTTGTGGATTATGAGGACACCCTAGTATTTTTCCCAAGGCATCCTATCTTTAGAAATGCAAAACTCCCTATTGGAATCACCTAACTACTCTTGAGTTGATATAAGTCCCTAGCAACATTCACTTAGTAGTGGACCCTAAGCCAAGTTCAATTTATTATGCTACCAACAAGTCACCCAGCGGTTGTTCCCTACTTATATAAGATGTAAGTCTACTTCCTAGCAACCATTGACAGCAACCCCTTAGGTTGGCTAGCTCTCCCCATGGCTAGTAGACTATCCCATTAGATTTGTAAATCTAAGATAGGACAAGTCTGATATATTCTCGTGGGTCCATCACATGACATGGTCCATAAATTAAATCTATCAAATTTGATCAAGCTCACATCCTTAGTAGATATGCACTTAATTCAAAATCAAACTAAACCAAACAAACCATATCAAATCACATGAAATTAAGTAAAATTAATCCTGACTACTTTTGAGTTGGCATAAGTCCCCGACATTCACTCAAGAGTCGCCTAGGTCGTGATTTGTGCATCCACCAGGTCACCCCAGCTGTTGTTCCTCACTTTGGAAGATGTAAGTATGTTATGCCTTCTTCCTAGCATAAGCATTGCACACTAAAAGGTAACCCCTTAGGTTGGCTAGCTCTATCCCACATCCCATAGACTATCCCTTTGGATTTGTAAACCTGAGTTAGGTCAAGGCTGATATAGCCCCTTCTTAGTGGGTCCATCACACACCAATAGGGTCCTTACATTAAATCAGATTAAATTAAACCCAATCTAATTTTCCCTAGCAGAGTTAAATCACACCCTTCCCATAGTGTAGCCCCAAATCATATATAAACAAGTCAAGCAAATAAATCAAATCCAAAACAAACCACCCCAACAGAAGAAAATTAAACCAACTCCCCAGTAGAGTCTAAATCAAAGAAATCCAACCAAACTCTTATTCCCAGCAAATACATCCCCAAAAAAATCTATGAAATCAAACTCAAATCCCAATCCCAATGGATAGCCTAACTGCTTTCCTAGTGGAAAGTTCATATACCTGATCCCCATCAAACTCAAGCCCATATCTCATAAATATGCCTCTCCAATTAAAACAAATCAAATTAAAGTTGATTCGATCTTAATACCGTGAATTATAGATTCTTATCCCTGTGATCTTCTTTCCATAAATCATATAATCAAATCAAATTCAAACTTTATCCCTAGCAAATTTTCTTCTATGCCCTAACATAGACCCTCGCATGTCATGTCCAATGCATGTGTGATCCCTAGGATCTCCCTCCATGTCCTTGACATGGAATTCTCATCAAATCTTATTTCTTCTCTTATGCACACCTTTAATATTTCAACCAAAAGCCTAACTATGTATTCATTCAAATTACATCATCTTAACATTGTAATCAATATTTTATGATATGTGATGGTGCAAGCTCAAACTAACTATACAATATCATGCTAAACATATTATAGTGTGAATTAAGACACTATATTATATTATAATATATGATGTTATATTATAATTTTCTATAATATAATATATTATCTAACATTATACCTCATTAGAATCACTTAAAGGAACAAATAACAAATTTTTTCAAAATATGAATAATGTTCATTTTGGATGTAAAATTATTATTTTTCTATTAGAAATGGTACAAAATAGCATAATTTTGGTGTTGCTTCTTGGTGTGTGCCATGAATTTGGCCAAATTATTCCATCTCAACCTTCAAATTAACATTTTTGTGAGTTTTGACCCAATGTATTATAACAAAAGTAAAACATACTAAAATGTACAATAACATTTAGTAACACACCACCACATTCATATATATGTGAAGTTATATTGTTATGTACATTATATTTAAATATGCTTTCATATAATATATTATCTTACATTACACCTTAAAATGAATCATTTTAAGCAAAAAAATTATAAAATTTGGTTGAAAAATGAACATTTATTTTGGATGCAAAATTCCATTATTTTAATTAAATGACACACCATAGCACACCCCCAATGATGTTCCCTAAAGCTTACCTTAAATTTGGCCAAATCCCATCATCTCATCCTATAAATCAGTATTTTTATGAATTATACTAGTACAAACTCTACTCATCATACTATAACAAACTAAAATATGCTAAACAACAAGTAGTAATACATAGTATGCTATAATGCATGATGCTACAGCTATGTTATGGCATCCTATATTATAATACACTATAACATATTATATTATATTATATTCATATCACATCATAAGGGATTGCTTAAGATAAAAAATCATAAAATTAGTCTAAATAATAAATAACTATATATTGTAGTCATATCACTTACATATTTTAAATTGAAATAATATATTATGATGCCATGCTCTACCTATTTTAAATTTTGGCCATATTCCACCATTTTAAAGTCTAAATCAATATTTTATAAATAATGCTAGTGTAGGCTCGACTGCATGATTGCAAAATACTAAAATAATTTAAAATACATAGAATAATATATTATGATATATGATGCTATACTATGCTACAACATATACTATTTATTTTGAACATAAAATCTTACTTTTTTGACTGCAAGTGGCATAGCACACCTTTGGTACTATAACCTAATTACCACTTCAAATTTAACACATTTCATCATCTGATTTATTAAATTAATATTTTTATGATTTATATTAATATAGACTATAAGGCACAATACCATAATAAACTGAAACATTTCAAAACATTTTATAACATCCAAAAGCACATCACTACGTGCTCAAATATATGATATTACATTATACTATAATAAATGGTAATATAATTTGATTTAGGGTATTCAAATCTCTAATAGTCAAGGGAAAGTCTCTTGAAGACATTTTCTTTAGCTACCATAACTATGTTAGGATTAGGTCATTCTTTAGATCTACCCTAATGACATCTTTTTTTAAAGTTTAGGCTTGTTAGGGTTAGGGATAGTTTTATGGTTTAGGTTTAGGATAGTTTAGGGTTAGGGTTTAGGGTTTGGTTTGGTGTTAGGTTTAGGTTTAGGGTTGTAGGTTTTAGGGTTTAGGTTTAGGTTTGTGGTTTGTGGTTTTAGGTTTAGGATTTTAGGTTTTAGGGTTTAGGGTTTAGGGTTTAGGTTTAGGGTTTAAGGTTTAGGGTTAAGGGTTTAGTGTTTAGTGTTTTGTGTTTTAGGGTTTAGGGTTTTTAGGGTTTAGGGTTTAGGTTTTAGGTTTAGAGTTTAAGTTTTAGTTTAGGATTTTGGGTTTCAAATTTATTATTTTTTTTAATAGAGAAAAATTTATATTCAACATTTCTTCTCTTCAATTTCATCAACCAAGTAGCACCCCAAGTTTCTAAGACAAAATGATGACATAGATAAAAATGAGCACCCAAGCAAATCAAAACCCTAGTAAGTAGAACTATCTCTATGTAAAGACACAGCCCATAAGTAGCATCGATCATCCATTCTTCGCCTCTAGTTTCCATCAGAACCACCCCTGCTTCTTAAATAGTGGGATTCTCCATCATATACATGATCTCTCCTCCACCACCACAATAATTATAAACTTCATCGCTGCTCCCCCCTCCATAACCACCACTGCTCTGACCACCACCTCCATATCCACTAGCACCTCCAAATCCTCCACCACCATTGCGATAACCACCCACCGCCTTGATTAGACTGAGCCTAGTTGACGGTGATGTTCCTTCCATCAAGCATCTGCACATTCTTAGGGTTTAAGGATTTAGGGTTTGTTTAGGGTTTAGTTAGGGTTGCATTTAGGTTGGTTTAGGGTTTTTAGGGTTTGGGTTTGTTTTAGGTTTTAGCATTTTTAGGTTTAGAATTTGTGGGTTTAGGGTTTTAGGTTTTAGGGTTTAGGTTTAGGGTTTATGGTTTGGGTTTTGGGTTTCTGTTTAGGTTTAGGGTTTTAGGGTTTAGAGGTTTTTAGGGTTAGTTTTAGGTTTAGGGTTTAGGATTTAGGGTTTTTTTCTTTAAAAAATTAAGTAAAGTTAGGTTTTGGTTTATATTTAGTTTATTTATTTATTTAGTTTATTTTTTATTTATTTGATTTTATTTGATTTTATTTTTTAAGTTTATTTTTATTTTTTTTTAGTTTGTTTATTTATTTTAGTTATTTATTTCTTTTTATTTTATTTTAGTTTATTTTTTAGGTTTAGGTTTATTTTTTAGTTTGTTTATTTTTGTCTTTTAGGTTTAGTTTTATTTTTTTATTTTAGGTTTAGTTTAAGTTTTTTATTTTATTTTTTAGGTTTAGGTTTTAGATTTATTTTAAGTTTATTTTAGGTTTTATTTTTTTAGTTTTGGTTTTAGTTTATTTTATTTTATTTAGTTTTATTTTTAGGTTTATTTTATTTTAGGTTTATAGGTTTTATTTATTTTAGTTTAGGTTTAGGTTTTATTTTATTTTTTATTCTTTTTAAGTTTAGGTTTTAGGTCTTATATTATTTATTTTTAGGTTTATTTTCTTTTAGGTTTTATTTAGTTTATATTTTATTTTATTTTAGTTTATTTATTTTATTTTTTTTTTATTTTATTTTATTTAGGTTTTTATTTTTTTAGTTTAGTTTAGGTTTTAATTAATTTTATTTTAGTTTATTTTATTTTTATTTTATTTTCTTTTAGTTTAGGTTTAGTTTAGTTTAGGTTTTAGTTCATATTTTTATTTTATTTTATTTTATTATTTTATTTTTGTTTAGGTTTTTTTAGGTATTATTTAGTTTAGGTTTTGGTTTTTAGCTTTTTAGGATTTAGGGTTTAGGGTTTATGGTTTAAGGCTAGTTTAGGGTTTGGGATTTGTGTTTAGGATTTTGGGATTAATTTTTAGGTTTTAGGGTTTTAGGTTTCTTTTTAAGAAAGAATAAATTCAAATTCAACATTTCTTCTGTTTGATTTCATCAACAAAGTAGCACCCCCAAGTTTTCTACGATACAAGGGACGACATAGATAAAAAATGGGCACCCATAGAACAAAGCAAAAATCGTAGATAAGTTGAACTATCTCTACTATAAAGACATTGTTCCATAAGCAACAGATCAGATCAGCCATTCTTCAATTACTCTAGTTCCCATCAGAACCACCCCAACCTCTTGAGTAGTGGGATTCACCATCATATCCCTGATCTCTCTGTCTACTACCACCACGACTGTAACCTCTCTCTTGCCTCCATAACCACCACCACCACACCACCACCTCCATATCCACTAGCACCTCCAGATCCCTCACCACCACTCATGATAATCCACCTCTTTTGCCTCCACCACTAGATCTAAGCCTAGTTGAGGTATGTGTTCTTGCCAAGGTTCCCCATTCTTAGGGTTTAGGGTTTTGGGGTTTTAGGTAGAGAAATTTTACCACAAAGAAAAGGTACAAAGTCCTTAAAGGGGAAAATATCTAATATAATGCTTAAAGAGCTACAAAAGTTCCTAAAGAGATAAGCCCCCTAACTATTACAATAGTTAAGGAAAGCAATCAAAGGAAAACAAAAATAGTAATCAACAAATGAAAATCCATGTAAGGAGCAACAAACTCAATTTGATCCTTTTAAAACCAACACCATCATTTCCAAACCTATAAAGAGATCTCAAAATGCTTTTAAAAGGATGAGTACAATTAATCAAGTAATTAATCAAGCATAAAGAGTGAGAGATAAAAGGAATAAGATAAAGAAAAGGCTCTCATAATCATTTCAAGGAGCAGCACTATATGTAAGCATCCAAACTTCAGGTGAAGGTTTACAATTACATATAGCGTTACCAACCAAAAGAAGAAAGAGTGGAAAACATCAAAGCCATCATTGCCAGCATACCTCTTGTAGCACCTTATCCAAGGACAATCATCGCGCTAGCTTACAAAATCCTCCAAAAAGAAAAAATAACCTCCAAACACCTAGCAATCTGAGATATCAAGCTCAATATGACAGATACAGAGGTAATCCACCAGGATAGCAGCAAACCCAAAGGAGCACCACCAAAGCCACCACCAAGAATGGATAACAAAATCAATAGGAGCAAACCTCATATGAGAAAAGCACTAAACAGACAATCCAAAGGAAAAAGGAAACACATAAGTGTTAGGATCCTCCATCAAAAGCAAAAGAGCCAATAGTAATAAAACCCAATCTAACAATAAGCCTAATAGCAAGAGGGAGGGGGAAGCGCAAGGAGGAAACTAGAAGAGAGTCACAAGAAGATAAGCAGCAGTTTCCCATAATCACCAAAGGAGCAAGAAAAGTTTGCCAAAATAATGACTCCGTCAACTAGCCCAAATAACTAGAATAGCCAATTCAAACAACTAGCCAAGAAAGCCACAAAGCAAACCACCTCAACAATAAAAGATCCAAACCATCAATCCAAGAACCATCAGTATAAAGTCCAATAATAGTCATCAAGCCACAAACATCGAAGGGAGATTAAAATAGATAGCAGCCACCAATCCTAATCAATGGAAAGGAAATTCCAATCTAGAAAGCTAGAGATAGCAGCCAAAGACAAAATAATAAGAAGTCCAATAGTAAAAAAAAAGCCAACTGACAAAAATAGTAGTACAACAGTGACCCAGCACAACCACCATCACCCAAGGCCTAATAATAGCCAACCAAGAGTCATTAGACGGCCACTTTAGAACAAAACCCACAACCAAAACCTCAATAATACAAGAGGAGGACCAACTCATAACTAGAGGATACAACAAACTAGAGACATCCATCCACAAAACCAACCAAAGTAGAAACAATGTAAGGGTAAAGAACCATGAAAACATAGTTCTCCAAGCTACAACGCAAAGCATTAAATAGCCCTCAAAGTCACCAAGCCCATCATAGCAGTAGGAGCAGTAGCCACAAAAACACATCTACCAAAAACCACTATCCGATGAGCAATCCCCACCCAAGAATCCCACACCCCAAAAGGTGGGGAAGGGATCAACTCATGAGAAAAGGGCAGCCAAAAGCACTGGAAGAACCACCCTAAATAATAAGAAACAAGTAGGTGAGGCCATCCACCACAAAGCAACCAATTAGAAAACTCAATAAAATAACCAAAAAAAGGGAACCATAACCAAAGGTAAATAATTTAGAACAACACAACCAGGAAGGGATAATACCCACATCCATTTCACCAACTGCCAACTCAAAACCCAAACCAAATTAATTGTAGAAAACCCAACCATTAAATAACCAAAGCCAAAAAAACACATGAGAATAATAAAGCTAGGAGAAAACCTTCACCAAAAAACAACCTAATTCCACCACCAAGAGAACCACAACTAAGATAGGAAAATAGCCTCCACCTACAAACTCACTTCCAGGAATGGAGATAAAACAAACCATAAACCAAAAACTAGTAAAACCAAAGGAATAAAAAATAACCCCAACCAATCCAAAAAATAAGAAGAATTCATACAGAGATCAAAATTAGGTTTAGAGAAGAGAAAACTCAAATCCAAACCAGCAGAGGAAATATCCAAAACCAAGAAAGACCATCCACATAGAGTAATCAAAAACCACAAAGAATGAAGGAAGAGTTAAAAACTTCTAAGATTAGGCAATCTAGTTTTCTTTAGATTAATAAGACACCTTAATAAGAATGGAAGATCTTCATTAGAAAACATTTGCAAATTGGAAGACTTGGTCCCCAAGTTGGTAAGAAAATTAGCACAAGAATTGCCTTCTCTATAAATATGAGAAATTTAAAAATCTAGATTAGCAAGAAGACTCCTAGTATGATTAAGCAATAAAACACTTCAACATTGCCATGGAAGTCAGGCTTAAGTAAATCTAAAAGAAGGAGAACATCAACTTCAGATCTTAGGTAAGCCTCTTTGTAGACAAATGGAAATGGCATGATGAATGGCAAGTTCAGCAACAAATAAACAAAACATCTAAAGGAAACAAAAGCAAAAATTACCTTGCCACCATGATCTCTCAAAATCCCACCACATCCATAACAACCCTTAGAGATAAAGCCATCAGTGTTAACCTTGATGTAATTATGATTAGGTTTAATCCAATGGATAATTTTCTAGTTGGAAGAAATATTACAAGTAAGAAGGTTAAGCCCAAATTTCAAGGCCATAAACTGGTACCCTTTAAAATTAGACTAAGTAAGAAGATTGGCTTTAAAAGAGACAAAATTTTATATTTGGATGTAGCAATGACACTATTATAATTCATGGAAATATTATGGTGCTTTGAATCATTTCTATCCATCCAAATATACCAAAGAATAGTAATAGCTAAGAAAATTTTAACATGACCCTTAGAAGTATGAGAGAAACATGCTTCAAGAAGTTACATAATAGAAAGTGAGCTGTTAAAATGGAAGTTATTAAAAACATTATCATACCAGTTCCACAATCTAGTAGCAATAGGGCCATTCACAAAAACATGATCCACACTTTCAATATGATAACAACAAGGACATTTAGAGGGAGGTGGAATTTTTTTTTTAAAAGAGTAGCATCCAGAGGATATAATGCTTAAGAATGCTAAGTTAAGACCAAAATGAATTGGGGACACTATTATTCCATATTTTGGTAAAACCAAAGAATCTTGATATTTAAGTCTGATAAATTGCAAAACATCCTTAGAAACAAAATCACCAGAAGAAGAGATTTTGAAAAGAATTTGGTCACGTTCATTAGGGTGAGGGAAAAATTTTGAGAAATTTTTCAATGATTACAGGGACAAGTTAATTCAATTGAGTCACATCCAATTATTATTAATAAGAAATGAACCTTAAGCACCATAGTAGAATGAGTATTAAGAAGGGAATCAATAGAGCCCTGACCAAGCCAGTTGCCTTGCCAAAAAAAGGAGAAACCAAAATTGATACCCTAGGAAATTAAATTCTCTGCACTCCATTTGATACTACAAATCTTTCTCCAGTGAGAATCCCATTTGAAAACACAAATGAGGGGTGTTTTCCCTAACAATATTTACTGCATAAACTTTGACTAATAGCTATCTTTATTTCTAAAGTTCCACCACATTTTATAGGAAAAATAATTAATAGAATCCTCTAAGGTTTTGCAACCCAAGCCACCTTCATTATTGGTACCACAATAGTTATGTCGGCTAGCCCAATGTAATCTTTTCATAGATGTATTAAACCCCCAAATGAATTTGTTAAAAAGTCTATTAATCTTTTAAATAATATAACGAGTATGGAAAATAGTAGACAAGAGATACATAGGAAAAGAGCAAAGGGTACTTTTGATCAAGATAACTCTAACACCAAAGGAGAGTAAATGGAATTCCCAAGAAGAGATTTTCTTATTAATTTTTTGAATAACTTCATCAAATAAAGATGATCTTTTCATGCCTTTATATAAGGGAGTCCCTAGGTATTTGATAGGGATATTTTGATGAAAGAAGCCCGTAATATTCCTAAAAACATTGATCTTAGATAAGGAGATAGAAGAGCTAGTAATAAAACAACTTTTATTATGATTAATATTCAAGCCACTCTCCCTACCAAAGTTATTTAAGAACTTACATAATTTTTTAATGTAATGAGTCGAGGCATTGCAAAATATAATGAAATCATCAGCAAAACTAAGATGAGAAATGAAAAACCCACCAATGGTTCTGTAGAACATATGAGGCATTCTACTAAACATATGCTTAAGACATCTAGAGAGATATTCCACAAGAATAATGAAAAGAGCAGGAGAAAGAAGGTGACCTTGCCTTATCCCATGAGAAGAGGAGAAAATCCATTCACTTCACCATTAAAAAGAATATAAAACTAAGAATTCTCAATCCTGTTCTTAATTAAAGTAATAACTTGATTAGAAATCCAAATAAAGCTAGAATTTTATAAACGAAAACCCAACCAATATTATGGTAGGCTTTTGAAATGTCAAGCTTAAAAGGCAAGTTACCACCTCAAACTTTGGCATTCAAATCATGAATCATCTCTTGGGATAATAGAACATTATCAGTAATGGATCTCACTTTAACAAAACCAATTTGATTGGGGGAGATAATTTTAGGGAGCAAGATACTCAATCTTTACCTATTCGTTCGCATCTTCTCTCTCCTCCGCTATTTTGGTGCTCTGGAAAATTTCATTTCCCTTATAGAGGTGCATCCCCTTTGTGGTTTTTTTTATTGCAAATCTAATTGTTGCTTCCAATTGGGCAGGCTCGATGGCATTTAATTGCTCACACAATGCACCTCTATTGATTATGGATGTAATTTCTGCTTCCCCATGGGGAAATCCTATTAATATGGCTGCCTTATGGATTCTGGCTCTATGGGAGTTTCTTGCATAAATCCATCACTGGCTTTGAAATCATTCAAAGATGTTCTTACTAGTAAGGCTAATTGCACTAGTGAGTCTCTCGACCTTATTTTGACTTCCTTTAGAGGCATGCCCACAATAATGTGTTCTGATCTGGTTGTGGAAAGGCTTGCGAAGCCATTTGAATTTACGTTGGTGGGTAAGTTTTTTTTACGTCATCCAACTTTGGAGAATATTCATTCTTTCTTCCATAGATTGACGCTTTCTAGAATTTTTTTGGTTAGATTGATTGATTCCCGTCATTCATTTTTTAGTTTAGGTTAAGGTTTAGTTTTAGTTTATTTTATTATATTTAGTTTAGGTTTAGGTTTAGGTTTAGGTTTTACTTATTTTAGTTTAGTTTATTTTAGGTTAGGTTATTTTATTTTTTTTTAGGTTTAGTTTTTTTTTTAGTTTTTTATTTTATTTATTTTTATTTTAGGTTTATTTTCTAGGTTTAGGTTTTTATTTAGTTTATATTTTATTTTATTTTATTTTAGGTTTATTTTATTTTATTTTACATTTAGTTTTTATTTTATTTAGGTTTTCTATTATTTAGTTTAGTTTAGTTTTTTTTATTTATTTTAGTTTATATTTTATTTTATTTTTTATTTTCTTTTAGGATGAGGTTTAGGTTTAGGTTTAGGTTTTGGTTTTAGGTTTTAGTTTATGTTTTATTTTATTTTATTTTTAATTTTATTTTGGTTTAGGTATTTTTATTTATTATTTTAGTTTTTAGCTTTTATTTAGAGTTGAGTTTAGGGTTTAGGACTTTTAGAGTTGGGTTTAGGGATTTTGGACATTAGGGTTGAGTTTTAGGGTTTAGGTTTTAGGTTTTAGGTTTGGGTTTAGTGTTTAGGTTTTAGGTTTAGGGTTAGTTTTATTTTTTAAGAGAGAACAAATTTAGATTCAATATTTTGATTTCATCAACCAAGTAGCACCCTAAATTTTCTAAGACACACGTGATGATATATAAAAAATGAGCACCCATAGAGAAAATCAAAACCTAGATAAGTTGAATCTCTACTTTTAGTATAAGCAGAAGATCGACCATTTTTAGTTTCTCCACCCATCAGAACCACCCTCCTCTAGTGGGATCCACCATCATATCGATCTCCTCCTCACCACCACCATGTAGCCTCAGCTCTTCTGCCTCCATACCACCTCACCACTACTCCATATCCACGACTCTAGATCCCCACCACCACTGATAACCATAGCCTCGCTCTTCACCTCCAGCCAGATCTAGGCCTTTTATGGTGATGTTCCACCATCAAGGTTCAACCCATTCTTAGAGTTTAGGGATAATTTATTATTTAGGGTTTATGGTTTGTTTAAGTTTAGATGTTTAGGTTTGGGTTAGTTTTAGGTTTTGGGTTTGGGTTTAGGGTTTAATGTGAGTTTGGTTTAGGTTTAGGTTAGTTTGGGGGGTTTTGGTTAGGGTTTGTTTTTGAGTTTATTTTAGGTTGGTTTAGGGTTTGTGGTTTTAGGGTTTAGAGGGTTTTTAGGGTTTAGGTTTATTTTAGTTTTATGATTTAGGGTTTAGGTTTAGGGTTTTAGGGTTTTGGGTGGTTTAGGGTTTTAGGTAGGTTTAACATTTAGGGTTTAGTTAATTTTAGGTTTAAGTTTAGGTTTAGTTTACTTAATATTTAGTTTATTTTATTTATTTATTTTTATTTTATTTTATATTTTATTTTTATTTTTTATAGATTAGTTTATTTTATTTATTTTATTTATTTTAGTTTTATTTTAGTTTATTTTAGGTTTATTTATTTTTAGTTGAGTTTTATTTTTAAATTATTTTGAAGGTTTACATTTTATATTTTATTTTTAGGTTTTGGTGGTAGGTTTTTATTTTATTTTATTTTTTTGTTTCGATTTTAGGTTTTTATTTTAGGTTTATTTTTAGGTTTTATTTTTTAGTTTAGTTTATTTATTTTAGTTTATTTTATTTTATTTTAGTTTAGGTTTAGGTTTAGTTTATTTTTAGTTTTTTAGGATTTGATTTTAATTATTTTGTTTAGTTTATTTTATTTTAGGTTTAGGTTTATTTTATTTTCTTTATTTATTTTATTTTAGGTTTAGGTTTTAGGGGGTTTAGGTTTTTTTATTTATTTTAGGTTTATGTTTATGTTTAATTTATAGGTTTAGTTTTTTTATTTATTTTATTTTATTTTATTTTATTTTTATTTTACATTTAGTTTTATTTTATTTGGTTTTTATTCTTTTATTTTATCTTTTTTTGTTTAGTTTTAGTTTATTTTATTTTATATTTTAATTTTTTTTTATTTTTAGGTTTAGGTTTACTTTTTAGTTTACATTTTATTTTATTTTATTTATTAGGTTTTTTTTTTATTTTATTATTAGGTTTATTTAGTTAGGTCATTTTAGGTTTTTTTGGTTTAGGTTTGTGTTTTTAGTTTAGGTTTAGGGTTTAGGGTCAGGCTTAGAGGGTTTAGTTTAGTGGCCTGGGGGTCTGAGGGTTTAAGTGCAGAGTTTGGGTTTAGTGGTTTCATGGTTTAGTTAAGGGTTTAGTTTAGAGCCTGGGTCATGATTGTGGTTGGCCTAGGTTTAGGGTTTAGGGTTTAGGGTTTAGGGAGATTTAGGTGGTAGGGTTTAGGCCTTGGGTAGGGTCATGGTTAGAGTGGTAGTTAGTTTAGGATTTGTGGCCTGGATTTAGGATTTAGTGGTTTAGGGTTTAGGGTAGAGCTTAGTTTATAGTTTTTTTAAAAAAGCAAACAGTTTAGTTTATTTAATTTATTTAGTTTTTTATTTATTTTAATTTAATTTTATTTTTATTTACTTATTTATTTAGTTTAGTTTATTTATTTATTTTAGGTTTATTTATTTTAGTTTGGTTTTAATTTTAGTTTATTTAGGTTTAGGTTTATTTTTAGTTGAGTTTTATTTTATTTTATTTTACTTTTAGGTTTAGGTTTATTTATTTTTTAAGTTTAGTTAGGTTTATTTATTTTTAGGTTTATTTTAGTTTATTTTATTTTAGTTTAGGTTTAGGTTTATTTATTTTTTAGTTTATTTAGAGTTTATTTTATTTTAATTTTATTTTTTAGTTTATTTTTATTTTAAGTTTAGTTTTTTTATTTTATTTAGGTTTTATTCTTAGGTTTATTTTATTTTTTTATTATTTTAGTTATAATTTATTTTATTTTAATTTATTTCAATTTTTATATTATTTTATTTTTAGGTTTAGGTTTAAGTTTAGTTTAGGTTTTATTATATTATATTTTATTTAGTTTATGTTTATTTATTTTATTAGGTTTAGTAGTTTAATTTTAGGTTTTAGGGCATTAATGTATATGGTTTTTTAGATTTGGGGTTCTGATTTTTTATCAGGCTCAGTGGTTTAGAGTTTTGAGGGTTTAGGATTTAGGGTTTAGGGCCTAGTTTTTAGGTTTAGTTTGGAGGGTTTTCAGCTTTAGGGTTTATGGTTTTTTGTGATAGTGTTTATTCAGATTTAGGTCCAGGGTTTGTGGTAGGGTTTAGGTAGGGTAGGGTTAAGGTTAGGGTAGGTTTAGGTTTAGGGTTAGGGTTATGGTTAGTTTTATTTAAGGTTTTGTGGTTTAGATTTGGGTTTTGGTTTTTGGTCAGGGTTAGTTTAGGTTTTAGATTGGTGGTTGGGATTTAGTTTTATGGTTTTAGAGTTTACTTTTTTTTCAAATTAAGTAAATGGGTAAGTTTAAGTTCATTTAGTTTATTTTATTTTATTTTTATTTAGGTTTATTTTATTTTATTTAGTTTAGTTTATATATTTTAGTTTATGTTTATTTTAGTTTATTTTTTTAGGTTTATATGTTTATGCTTATTTTTACATTTTATTTATAATTTTTTTAGGTTTATGTTTATATATTTTGGTTTAGGTTTAGGTTTAGGTTTTATTTTATTTTTTGGGTTTAGGTTTTTTATTTTAGGTTTAATTTTAAATTTTATTTTATTTAGTTTAGGTTTTTTAGTTTATATTATTTATTTAGTTTAAGAATAAGTTTATTTTATTTAGTTTGTTTAAGTTTATATGTTAGTTTAGTTTATTTTAGTTTAGGTGTATATTTATTTATATTATTTTAGTTTTTTGTTAATTTAGGGTTTAGGTTTTATTTTTAATTTTTTTTTAGGTTTTATTTTGGTTTATATTTTTAGGTTTAGGTTATTATTTAGTTTTATTTTATTTTATTTTAAGTTTATTTTACATTTAGTTTTTATTTTATTTAGCTTTTTTTTTTTAGGTGTATTTTATTTTTTAGTTTAATTTAGGTTTTTATTTATTTTATTTTAGTTTAATTTTTATTTTTTATATTATTTAATTTATCTTTTAAGTTTAGATTTAGGTTTAGGTTTAGGTTTTAATTTAGGTTTTTATTTTATTTTATTATTTTATTTTACTTAAGTTTAGGTTTTATTTATTTTATATTTAGGTTTTATTTAGTTTGTTTGTTTTAGGTCAGGGTTTGTGGTTGGGTTTGGGTTTGGGTTTAGTTTTGTTGTAGGTTTAGGTTTAGTGTAGGGTTCAGTAAGTTTAAGGTTTTAGGGTTTAGGTTTAGGGTTTTAGGTTTAGGGTCAGTTAGGTTTAGGGTAGGGGTTTTTTTGGTTTTTTTTGTTAATTTTTGCAAATTAAGTAAACTCGGGTTTAGGTTTATTTAGTTTATTTATTATTTATTTTATTATTTATTTATTTTATTTTAATGTAATATTTATTTAGTTTAGTTTATTTTTTAGGTTTATTTATTTTAGTTTAAGTTTTTAGTTTTGTTTATTTTATATATTTAACTTTTGGTTTAGGTTTATTTTGTAGTTTAGTTTTTTTTACTTTATTTTTTATTTTTAAGTTTTATTTTTTATTTTTAGGTTTAGGTTTAGGTTTTATTTTTTTAGATTTAGGTTTTAGGTTTTTTTTTAGTTTAGTTTATTTTATTTAGGGTTTTGGTTTAGGTTTAGATTTAGTTTATTTTAGGTATAAGTTTGGGTTTTATTTATTTTAGTTTAGGTTTAAGTTTATTTTAATTTTATTTTAGGTTTAGTTTTTTTTTTAGGGTTTAGGTTTTATTTTTTTATTTATTTTTAGGTTTTATTTTTATGTTTATTTTTTAGGTATTAATTTTTAATTTATTTTATTTTAGGTTTATTTTATTATTATTTTAGTTTTAATTTTATTTTATTTTAGGTCTTTTATTTTTTAGTTTACTTTATATTTTATTTATTTTATTTAATATATTTTTTTATTTTATTTTATTTCTTTTTTTTAGGTTTAGGTTTGGTTTTGGTTTTAGTTTAGGTTTTTTTTTTTATTTACTTTTATTTTTTTTATTTTAGGTTTTATTTAGTTTAAGTTTAGGTTTTAGCTTTTGGGGTTTAGGGTTTAGGGTCAGGTTTAGGTTACTGAGGGTTTAGGGTTTGGGGTGGGGGTTTAGGGTTTAGGGTTTAGGGTTTAGTTTAGGGTTTAGGGTTTTTTTTTGGGTTTAGGTTTTAGGGTGTAGGATTTTGGTGGGTTTTGGGTTTAGGGTTTAGGGTTTAGTTTAGGTTTAGGTTTTAGGTCTAGGGTTCAGGGTTTTAGTTTAGGTTTTAAGGTTTTGGTGTTTTAATAGAGAAAATTCATATTCTATATTTCTTTTTTTGATTTCATCAACCATAATGAATCATGTTTTCTAAGACACACATGACAATAGATAAAAAATGAGCACATAGAGCAAATCAAAACCTGAAAATTAACGCTCTCTACTATAAAGATACGGTTACAATTAGCAGATTGGATCAGTTCTCCTTTCCATTAACCACCCCAACCTCTCGAGGCGGATCCACCATCATATCATCGATCTCTCCTTCCGCCACCACATCAACCTCCGCTCCTCCCCGCCTCCATAACCGCTACTCTAACCACCACCTCCATATCAGCGCACTCTAGATCCCCACCACTATTGTGATAACCACCACCTCCACCTTCCACCGCTAGATCTAGATCGAGCCTTAATGGTGATGTTTCGCCATCAAGGTTCCCATTATTTTTAGGGTCTAAGTTTATTTGGTTTGGGTTTAAGTTTATTTTTTAATTTGTTTAATTACTTTAGGTTTAGGTTTGGGTTTGGGGAGGTTTAGTTTTAGCTTTAGGCTTTAGGCTTTTGTGGTTTTAGGGTTTATGCTTTTTAGGTTTTAGGATTTAGGGTTTAAGTAGGTTTGGTTTAGGTTACGATTTAGGTTTGATTTGGGGTTTAGTGTTTAAAGCTTTAGGATTTAGGGTTTGAGGGTCTGGTTTGGGTTTTGGGTTTGGTTAGCTTTAGGCTTTAGCTATAGGGTTTAGGGTTTTAGTTTAGGTTTAGGGTTTGATTAGTTTAGGGTTTAGGGTTTAATATTTGATAGTTTGGGGGATTGGTAGGGTTTAGGGTTTATGGGTTTAGTAAGTTTATGATGGGGTTTTAGGTTTAGTGTTTAGGGTTTAGGGTTTAGGATTAGTTTAGGGTTAGAGTTTAGGGTTTAGGGTTTGTGGTTTAGGGTTTTATTTTAAATTAAAGCGTAGAGTTTATTTAACTTATTTATTTTATTTTTCTTTATTTTAGTTTATTTTATTTTATTTAGTTTATTTTATGTTTATTTTAGTTTATTTAATTATTTTTTATTTAGGTTTATTTTTTTTTTATTTAGTTTATTTATTTTATGTTTATTTATTTTAGTTTAGGTTTTATTTTATTTTATTTTTAAGTTTAGGTTTAGGTTTATGCAAACTTTTAGTTTAGTTTTATTTTATTTTATTTTAGGTTTAGGTTTTATTTATTATTTTAGGTTTAGGTTTAGGTATTTATTTTACTTTTTAGGTTTAGGTTTTGTTGTTTTATTCTAGGTTAACTTTTAGGTTTTATTTTTTAGTTCAGGTTTAGGTTTATTTTAGTTTATTTTATTTTATTTAGTTTAGGTTTAGGTTTAGGTTTAGTTTATTTTAGGATTAGGTTTAGGTTTTATTTATTTTAGTTTAGTTTATTTTAGTTTAGGTTTAGGTTTATTTTATTTTGTTTATTTTATTTATTATAGGTTTAGGTTTTAGTTTAGTGATTAGGTTTTATTTTTATTTATTTTAGGTTTATTTTTTTTTGTTTAGGTTTTTTATTTAGTTTTTTTATTTATTTTATTTTAGGTTTATTTTATTTTATTTTATGTTTAGTTATTTTTTATTTAAGATCTTATTCTTAGGTTTATTTTATTTTTAGTTTAGTTTATTTATTTTATTTTAGTTTATTTTATTTTTATTTTATTTTATTTAGGTTTAGGTTTAGGTTTAGTTTAGGTTTTATTTTATTTTATTTAGTTTAGTTACTTATTTATTTA
Organism: Cymbidium sinense; assembly: GCA_021442155.1. Classification (NCBI taxonomy): domain Eukaryota; kingdom Viridiplantae; phylum Streptophyta; class Magnoliopsida; order Asparagales; family Orchidaceae; genus Cymbidium; species Cymbidium sinense. The sequence goes on from CM038222.1 coordinate 52,783,544, forward strand.
TTAGGTTTTATTTAGTTTTAAGTTTATTTTGGTTTTTAGTATGGTTTAGGTATAGGTTTAGGGTCACTTTTTTTAGGGTTCTTTAGGATTAGGGTTTAGTCTTTAGGGTTTAGGGTTGGGTAGGGTTTAGGGTTTTAGGTTTAGTAGAGTTGAGTTTAAGGTTTATGTTTGTGGTAGGGTAGTTTAGGTTTGGGTTTAGGATTTGTGGTGTGGTTTAGGTTTAGGGTTTAGTTAGTTTTAGGGGTAGAAGGTAGATTTGGGGTTCAGTTTAGGTTTAGGGTTTAGTTTAGGATTTAGGGTTTGTGGTTTGGGTTTAATTTTTAAATTAAGTAATAAGTTTATTTTTTTTTTATTTAGTTTACTTTAATTTATTTTAGTTTATTTGATTTTAATTATTTAGGTTTATTTTAATTTTATTAGTTTAATTTAATTATTTAACATTTATTTATTTTAGTTTGTTTATTTTAGATTATTTTTTAGGTTTAGGTTTAGGTTTATTTTTTAGTGTTTTATTTTTATTTATTTTTAAGTTTAGGTTTTATTTTTTATTTTAGGTTAAGTTTTATTTTATTTTTTAGGTTTAGGATTATTTTATTTATTTTATTTAGGGTTTAGGTTTAGGTTTAGGTTTTATTTTTTAGTTTAGTTTAATTTTAGATTAGGTTTAGGTTTACTTTATTTTATTTTAAGTTTTTTTATTTATTTTATGTTTCATTTTAGGTTTATTTTTTAAGTTTAGGTTTTATTAAGTTTTATTTTATTTTATTTAAGGTTTATTTATTTTTTATTTTACATTTAGTTTTATTTTATTTTGTTTTTTATTTTAGGTTAGTTTTTTTTTAGTTTAGTTTAGGTTTTATTTATTTTATTTTAGTTTAACTTTAATTTTTTATTTATTTATTTTTTTATGTTTAGGTTTAGGTTTTAATTTAGGTTTTAATTTTGGTTTTTATTTTATTTTATTTTATTTCTTTTATTAAGGTTTAGGTTTTTCTATTTATTTTATTATCAGGTTTTATTTAGTTTATGTTTTTAGGTTTTTATGGCTTAGGGTTTAGGGTTTAGGATTTAGGGTTTTATTTTAGGGTTTAGGTTTTGTGGGTTGGGTTAGCATTTGGGTTTGGTTTAGTTTAGAGTTTTGGAGTGTTTAGTGTTTTAGTGGGTTTAGGGGTTTGGGTTTAGGTTAGGTATTAGGGTTTAGGTGGGTAGTTTAGGGTTTAGGGATTATTATCAGTATTTTAGGGTTTGGAGGGTTTAGGGTTTAGGTTTGGGTTGTGGCTCAGTGGGGTTTAGTTTAGGTTTGGGTTTAGGGTTTAAGGTTTAGGATTTAGGGTTTAGGCTTTATGGATTTTTTTATCTTAAGTAAATCGATAAGTTTAAGTTTATTTAATTTATTTTTTATTTATTTTAGTTTCGTTTATTTTTTTATTTTTATTTAGGTTTATTTTTATTATTTATTTAGTTTAGTTTAATTATTTATGGTTTATTTATTTTAGTTTTGGTTTTTTTATTTTAGTTTATTTTTTATATTTAGGTTTATCTTTTAGTGTAGTTTTTATTTTATTTTAGTTTTAAGTTTAGGTTTTAGTTTTTATTTTTAGGTTTAGGCTTTAGGTTTTAATTTTTTTTTTTGGTTTAGGATTATTTTTAGTTTATTTTAATTTATTTAGTGTTTAAGTTTAGGTTTAGGTTTAGTTTATTTTAGGTTTAGGTTTAGGTATTTTTTTAATTTAGTTTATTTTAATTTAGGTTTAGGTTTATTTTAGTTATTATAGGTTTTGGTTTTTTTTTTTTTGAGTTTGGGGTTTAGGTTTTTTTTTAATTTATTTTTAGGTTTCATCTTATTTATTTTTAGATTTATTTTATTTTGGTTTATTTTATTTTATATGTTTATTTTATTTAGGTTTTTATTTTAGGTTAATTTTATTTTTAGTTTAGTTTTTTTATTTAGTTTATTTTAGTTTAGTTTATTTTATTATTTTTATATTTAGTTTAGGTTTTAGTTTAGGTTTTATTTTATTTTATTTTATTTATTTTATTTAGGCTTTGGTTTTATTTATTTATTTTTAGTTTAGGTTTAGTTTCAATAGGGTTTTGTGGCTCAGTGGTTTACATGGGTGAAGTTTAGGGTTTAGAGTTTAGGGTGTGGAGGGTAGGTTTAGGGTTAGGGTTGGATTTTGGCTTTGGGTTTATTTTAGGATTAGGGTAGTGAGGGTTGGTTAGAGTTTAGGGTTTAGTTTAGGTTAGTTTAGTTTAGGGTTTAGGGAGAGTTTAGGGTTAGGTCTAGGTATTTTTTTAATTAAGTAAACTGGTAAATTTAGGTTATTTTAGTTTATTTTTTATTTATTTGATTTAATTTATTTATAATTTATTTAGGTATATCATTTATTTATTTTAGTTTAGTTTCTTTATTTTAGGTTTATTTATTTTAGTTTAGGTTTTTTATTTTAGTTTATTTTTTAGGTTTAAGTTTATGCTTATTTTTTCATTTAGTATAATTTTTATTTTATTTTTTAGGATTAGGTTTTATTTTTCATTTTTAGGTTTATGCTTAGGTTTTTATTTTATTTTTTAGGTTTAGGTTTTTAGGTTTTTATTTTAGGTTTATTTTTAGTTTTATTTTTTAGTTTAGGTTTATTTTAGTTTATTTTATCCCATTTTAGTTTATGGTTTAGGTTCAATTTATTTTAGGTTTACATTTAGGTTTTATTTATTTTAGTTTAGCTTATTTTTGTTTAAGTTAAGGTTTATTTTATTTTATTAGATTTAGGTTTAATTTTTTTTTAATTTAGGTTTTAGGTTTTATTTTTTATGTGTTTTTAAGTTTTATTTTTAGATTTATTTTTTAGGATTAGGTTTTTCTTTAGTTTTTATTTTATATTATTTTATGTTTATTTTATTTTATTAGTTTAGTATAGGTTTTTATTTAATTTATTTTAGTTTATATTTTTTATTTTATTTTATTTTTGAGTTTAGGTTTAGGTTTAGGTTTTTGTTTAGGTTTTTTTTATTTATGTTTTGGTTTTTTTGTTTATTTTATTTTTATTTAGTTTAGGTTTAGATTTTTAGGTTTTAGGTGTTTAGGGTTTAGGGTTTAAGGTTTAGGGTTTGGCGTTTAGGGTTTAGGGTTTAGGGTTGTAGGTTTGAGGGTTTAGGGTTTAGGGTTTAGGGTTTAAAGTTTGGAGTTTTTTAAGGATTAGGGTTTAGGGTTTAGGGTTTAGGGTTTAGGATTTAGGGTTTAGTGTTTAAGGTTTAGGGTTTAGGGTCATTTTTAAAAAATCAAGTAAACTGATAGGTTTAAGTTTATTTAGTTTATTTTTTATTTATTTTAATTTATTTTATTTCTTTATTTATGTATATTTTCTATTTTCATTTAGTTTACATTATTTATTTTAGGTTTATTTATTTTAATTTAGGTTTTATTTTTTAGTTTATTTTTTAGGTTTAGGTTTAGTTTTATTTTTATTTTATTTTTTAGGTTTAGGTTATATTTTTTATATTTTAATTTAGGTTGAAGTTTTTATTTTATTTTTAGGTTTAGGTTTTAGGTTTTTTTTTAGGTTTATTTATATGTTTAATATTTTAGTTTAGGTTTAGTTTATTTTAGTTTATTTTATTTAGTTTGGGGTTTAGGTTTAGTTTATTTTTTTGGTTTAGGTTTAGGTTTTTTAATTTAATTTAGTGAGTTTATTTTAATTCAAGTTTAGGTTTATTTTATTTTATTTATTTTAGGTTTAGGTTTTTTTTTTTAGTTTAGGTTTATTTAGTTTTATTTTATTTATTTTAAGTTAATTATTTTTTATTTTACGTTATCTTTTATTTTATTTTGGTGTTTTATTTTATTTTAGTTTTTTATTTTATTTTATTTTTATTTAATTTTTATTTTTTTTATTTTTTTTACATTTTGTTTTAGGTTTAGGTTTAGGTTTTAGTTTAGGTTTTTATTTTATTTATGTTTACATTTTTTATTTATTTTATTTTTTAGTTTTATTTAGTTTAGGTTTAAGTTTTTATTTTTTTAAGGTTTAGGGTTTAGGGTTGTAGGTTTTGGTTTAGGGTTTAGGGTTTAGGGTTTAGGGTTTTGGGTATTTGGTTTAGGGTTTAGGGTTTGGGGTTTTTTAGAGTTTAGGGTATAGGGTTGAAGGTTGAGGGTTGTAGGTTTAGAGTTTTGGGTTTAGGGTTAATTTTAGGGTTTAGGGTTTAGGGTTTAGGATTTAGAATTTAGGTTTTAGGGTTAAGCGTTTAGGGCTTTTCTTAACAAAAATTAAGTAAATCGATAGGTTTAAGTTTATTTAGTTTATTTTTTATTTTTTATAGTTTATATTATTTTTTTATGTTTATTTTTATTTTTATTTAGTTTAGTTTATTCAATTTAGTTTTATTTATTTCAGTTTATATTTTTTATTTTAATTTATTTTTTAGGCTTAGGTTTATGCTTATTTTTTAGTTATGTTTTATATTTAGTTTATTTTTTAGTTTTAGGTATTATTTTTTATGGTTAGGCTTAGGTTGAAGTTTTTATTTTATTTTTTTAGACTTATATTTTAGATTTTTATTCTAGGATTATTTCTAGGTTTAATTTTTTATTTTAAGTTTAGGTTTATTTTTAATTTTTATTTTATTTTAGTTTAGGTTTAGGTTTAGTTTTTATGTAGGTTTTTTTTTTTTTTATTTTAGTTTAGGTTTAGTTATTTTATTTTGTTATTTTAGGTTTAGTTTTTAGTTTAGGGTTTTGGTTTTATTTTCTATTTATTTTAAGTTTTATTTTTTAGGTTTGTTTTAGGTTTAAGTTTTTATTTAGTTTTATTTTATTTTATTTTAGGTTTATTTTATTTTATTTTATGTTTAGTTATTTTATTTTTTATTTAGGTTTATTTTATTTTTTTTAGTTTAGTATAGGATTTTATTTATTTTATTTTAATTTAGTTTTTATTTTTTATTTTAACATATATTTACGTTTAGGTTTAGGTTTAGGTTTAGGTTTAAGTTTAGGTTTTAGTTTAGGTTTTTATTTTATTTTATTTATCTTATTGAGGTTGGTTTTAGGATGGTTTTAATTTATTTGGGTTTTGGGGTTTATGGTTTGGGGTAGGTTTTAGTTTAGGTTTGGGGTTTTAGGTGGGTTTAGGGTTTAAGGATTGGGCTGGTTGAGTTTAAGGTTTAGGGTTCAAGGTTTATGGTTTATGGTTAGTTTTAGGGTTTAGGATTTAGGGTTAAGGTTCTTCTTTTTAAATTAAGTAAACTCTTATTTTTTTTAGTTTATTTAATTTATTTAGTTTATTATTTATTTTATTTTATCTTATTTTATTTTTTATTTTTATTTAAGTTTATTTTTTTATTTAGTTTTATTTATTTATTTTAGATTTATTTATTTTAGTTTCTTTTTTAGGGTTTAGGTTTAGTCTAATTTTATTTTTTTTTAAGTTTAGTATTTTTAGGTTTAAGTTTTATTTTTATTTTATGTTTAGGTTTAGATTTTATTTTATTTTTTAGGTTTTGGTTAGGTTTTTATTTTAGGTTTATTTTTAGGTTTTATTTTTTTAAGTTAGGTTTAGATTTATTTTTAGTTTATTTTATCTTATTTAGTTTAAGGTTTAGGTTATTTATTTTAGGTTTAGGTTTTATTTATTTTATTTTAGTTTATTTTTTTTTTAGGTTTAGGTTTATTTTTATTTATTTTATTTTAGTTTATTTTTTTTAGGTTTAGTTTATTTTATTTTATTTATTTTAGGTTTATTTTTTTTTAGTTTATTTTAGGAATAATTTTTATTTATTTTTACATTTTATTTTTTATTTATTTTAGGTTTAGTTTATATTTAGTATTTATTTTATTTTATTTTTTAGTTTTGGTATTTATTTATTTTAGTAGTTTAGTTATTTTATTTATTATATTATTTTTAGGTTTAGTTTAGGTTTAGTGGGTTTTATTTAGGTGGTTTTATTTATTTATTTTTTATTTATTTAGTTTAGTTTAAGGTTTAGTTTAGGTGTTGTAGAGAGTTTAGGGTTTAGGATTAGTTTTATGGTTTAGACTTTAAGGTTTAGGGTTTATGATTTAGGGTTTTTTTTTAAAAAAATTAAGTAAAATATTTTATTTAGTTTATTTAGTTTATTTTATTTTATTTATTTTAATTTATTGAATTTTTTTATTTATGTTTATTTTTTTTATTTTATTTAGTTATTTATTTATTTTATTTATTTTAATTTAGTTTTATTTAAGTTTATTTTTAGGAGATTTATGCTTATTTTTAGTTTATTTTTATTTTGAGGTTTAGGTTTTATTTATTAATTTTAGTTTATTTTAGGTTTAGGTTTTATTTTTAGTTTAGGTTTGTTTTTTATTTTAGTTAGTTTAGATTCAAGTTTAGTTTAATTTAGTTTAGGTTTAGGTTTTATTTAACTTAGTTTATTTTATTTTGTTTTAGGTTTATTTTATTTTGTTTATTTTTTTAGGTTTTTTTTTAGTTTTTAGTTTTTTTAGGTATTATTTTTAGGTTTATTTTAGGTTTAAGTTTTTTATTTTTATTTTATTTTAATTTAGGTTTATTTATTTTATTTTAGTTTAGTTTTATTTTATTTAGGTTTATTTTATTTTAGTTATTTTAGGTTTTATTTATTTTATTTTAGTTTAATTTTATTTTGTAATTTATTTATTTTTTAGTTTAGGTTTAGGTTTATTTTAGTTTAATTTTATTTTATTTAGGTTTATGTTTTATTTATTTTATTTTAGGTTTTATTTAAGTTTTTTTTTAGGTTTATTTTAGGTTTGGGGTTTAAAGTTTGGGTGAGGGTTTGGGGTTTATGATTAGTTTAGGGTTTAGGTTTGGTTTTAAGGTTTAGGATTTAGGTTTAGGGTTTAGTGTTCAGGGTTTGTGGTTTATTTTAGGGTTATTAGGGTTTAGGGTTGAGGTTATTTTAAAAAAAAATTAAGTAAACCAGGTTTAGGTTTATTTAATTTATCTAGTTTATTTTTTTATTTATTTTATTTTTATTTTTATTTTTATTTAGTTTATTTATTTTAGGTTTATTTATTTTAGTTTTCTATTTTTTTTAGGTTTAGTTTAGGTTTAGCATTATTTTATTTTATTTTAGGTTTTGTAATTTTTTTATTTTTAGCTTTAGGTTTAGGTTTTTATTTTACTTTTGTAGGTTTAGCATTTAGATTTTGATTTTAGGTTTATTTTTAGGTTTTATATTTTAGTTTAAGTTTAGGTTTATTTTTAGTTTATTTTATTATATTTAGGTTTAGGTTTAGTTTATTTTAAGTTTTGGTTTTATTTATTTTAGTTTTATTTTATTTTAGGTTTATTTTATTTTATTTTATTTTAGGTTAAGGTTTTATTTTTTTATTTTAAGGTTTATTTTTTAGGTTATTTTTTATTTAGTTTTTATTTTATCTTATTTTAGGTTTATTTTATTTTTATTTTAAGTTTAGTTTTTATTTATTTATGTAAAAATTGTTGAAATAATCATGACATGAATTCTTTAAAACATTGTGTTAATGCTAGGCCCCAAAAAATGATGCTATATTTGAATATAGTGAAAATGTGCAAGGGTCAGATCGATGTCCGTGTTAAATAAGCAAGGTTACCACAATATGGACGGATGCATGCAAAGAAGTTAGTCCATGAAACTAGAATTAGGTTAAGAACTTGGAATATAGGTACTCTACGTTAACTAATGGAATTAATAGATATTATGGTTCAGAAAGATAAATATTTTATGTGAAGAAACTAAATTTGGGGTGAAAGCAAAAGGAGATTGATAGTTTAGGTTTTAAACTTTGGTATGGTAAGTCAAATTAGAAATGATGTAGGTGTGATTATAGATAAAAGTTTGAAGGATAATGTTATAAATATTAATAGATGTTGAGATAGAATTATAGCTTTAAAGATTATTATTGATACTAAGATTATTAATGTTATAAGTGTTTATGCTCCTCAAGTGAGTTTGGATGTAAGCTCAAATGAAAAATTTTAGAATGAATTAGAGGGATTAATACAAAAGATACCTCTCAAAGAAAAATCATTTATTGGAGGAGATTTAAATGGACATGTTGGTAGAGTGGTAGAAGATTTTAAAAGTATTCATGGTGGTTATGGATTTGGAGTGCCTAATGAAGAAGGTGACTATATTAGATTTTACATTAGCCTATGATTTTGTAGTTGCTAATAATTTATTTAAGAAAAGAGATGAGAGCATATTATTACTTATAAAATGGATCTAGTAAAACACATATTGATTATTTTCGATAGATTGTTTAGATTGTAAAGAAAAGGTCATTCCAAGTGAAAGTTTAAATACCCAACATCGATTATTAGTCTTAGATTTTAAGATGAAAGATTGGAAGATGAAACATAAATCAAATTATTGTCCTAGGATTAGATGGGGACACTTAAAAAATACTAATAAAAATATTTTAAGAGCAAGCTACAAGAGATTAGAATTTGGGATGTTCATAAGGAAGCTAATGTTATGTGGGAAAAAGTAGCAAGTGGCTAAAATGTGCTTGGAGAATAAAAAAAAGGAAAAGCTTCTTTTAATAAAAATAGTTGGTGGTGGAGTCGAATGTGCAAGAAAAGAGCGTAAAAAAAGAAATATATAAAATTTGGTTTAGATTAAAATAAGAGAATTAAAAAAAAGATAGATAGGAGAAGTTTTATAAAGGATATTAAAAAATAGGTGGATGAGGTATTTTGACAAACTTTTCAATGAAGGATCAAAAATATGATTGATTTTGCAACCTTAAAAACCTTAAACAAAAAAGAATTTTGTTTTATCATCATTAGTAAATCTGAAGTTAGAGAAGCTTTAAAGAAAATGAAATGTGGAAAAACAGTAGAACCTGATGATATTCCAATAGAAGTGTGGAAATGTTTAGGAGATCAAGGAATTTCTTGGCTTACAAATCTTTTTAATGTTATTTTAAAGACTAAAAAATATCAGATGAGTGGAGAAAGAGTTTGTTGATTTAATAAAGGTATGCATAAGAGTGTGCAAATCATAGAGGAATTAAGTTAATGTGACACATTAAAATTATGGGAGAGTGTAATTGAGCATAGGTTACGATGTGATATAAAAGTTTCTCATAATCAGTTTGGTTTTGTGCTAGGTAAATCTACTATGGATGTTAAACATTTGTTAAGAGGTTTGAAGGAGAAGTATAGAGAAAGCAAAGAGGATCTACATATGACATTTATTTATTTAGAAAAAAAGCTTATGATAAAGTTTCAAGAGATGTTATTTGGAGAATTTTAGAAAATAGGAGTTAACATTGGTTATATTCAAGTCATTAAGGATATGTATACTAAAGCTGTTACTTGTGTCCAAACATAAGGACAATTGACAAAATATTTTCCTATTTCAGTTGGATTACATCAAGGATTAGCTTTAAGCCCTTATCCTTTTATTTTAGTTATGGATGTTCTTATTAGGCATTTATAAGAAGATGTACCTTGGTGTATGCTTTTTGTTGATGACATTTTTATTGTTTAAAGGTTTAAGGTTTGAGGTTTAGGCTTTAAGGTTTAGGGTTTTTAGGGTTTAGGGTTTAGGGTTTAGGTTTTAGGTCTAGGGTTCAAGTTTTAGTTTAAGGTTTAGGGTTTTTGGTTTTATTTTTAACTGAGAATAAATTCATATTCAACATTTCTTCTTTTTGATTTCATTAACCAAGTAACACACCAGATTTTCTAAGAGATAAGTGATGACAGATAAAAAAAGAGCATGCATAGAGTAAATACCCTAGATAATTAAAACTATCTCTACTTTAACGACACAGTTACATAAGTAGCAAATCGGATCAACCTTTCTTGGTCCCATTAGAACCAGCCACTGGTATTCCATCATATTATCTCTTCCTCCTCCCCACCACCACTGTTTCATCACCATAACCACCATGTACCATCATATCCACCATAACCTGCTTACACCATACGTTCCATCAGATCTAGATTCTTTGTTAACAATGATGTACCATCAATTCTACCAATTTAGGTTTATTAGGTTTTAGGCATTAGGTTTATTTTTTAAATTTATTTAGTTACTTTAGGTTCAAGTTTAGGGTTTTTAGCTTAGGGTTTAGGAAAGGTTTATGGTTTATGGTTATGAGTTTAGGTTTAGTAGGGTTTAGGAGGAGGGTTTAGGAGTTGGGTTAAAGGAAATGTAGTAGGAGTGTTTTAGGGCTCAGTGTAGATTTAGGGAAGTTTAGGCTCAGGGTTGGTAGGGTAGTAGAGTTTAGTGTTTAGGAGTGGTAGTAAGATTTAGAGATGGTTAGGTGGGCGTAAGGTCAGTTTAGGGTTTAGATTTTAGGGTGGGTTTAGAGGTTTGGTTTTAGGTTTTAGAATTTTGGGTAGATTTAGGTGTTTATGGTTTTATTTGGGTTTTTTAAATGATTTTTAGTTAATTTAGTTTATTTTATTTATTTTATCTTTGATTTTATTTATTTTTTCTGATTATTAGGATTATTTATTAGTTTTGGAATTTTATTTTTGTTTATTTAGGTTTAGGTTTATTTTTTAGTTTTCTTTTATTTTATTTTTTTCATTTAGGTTTTATTTTTTTTATTTTAGGTTTGTTTTTGTTTTTTTAATTTAGGCTTAGTTATTAGGTTTCATTTTTTTTGTTTATTTTTTGTTTATATTTTAGTTTAGGTTGATTTTTAGTTTATTTTATTTTATTAGTTTAGGTTTATGTTTAGGTTTAGGTTTAAATTTATTTATTTTAGTTTAGTTTATTTTAGTTTAGGTTTAGTTTTATTTTAATTTGCTTATTTTATTTTTATTTTAGTTTTTGGTTTTTTTAGTTTAGGGTTAGATTTTATTTTATTTATTTTTTTAGTTTTTTAATTTTATGTTTATTTTAGTTTAGGTTTTATTTTATTTTATTTTAGGTTTATTTTACTTTTTATTTTAGTTATGTTCTTTATTAGGTTTATTTTATTTTTTAGTTTATTTTTATTACTTTTTTTATGTTTAGGTTTACCTTTTAGTTTTAGTTTTTTTTATTGTTTATCTACTTTTAGGTATTTGAAATATTATATTTTTAGGTTTTATTTAGTTTAGGTTTAGGTTTTTAGATTTCTTCATTTTTCAGAGCATTAGCTCAGTGGCCAGGTTATTTTTTTAGTTTGTAGGCTCAGGCCCAGTTTTATTTAGAGCCCAGAGTTATCAGTTTTTTATATTAGGTTTTTTCTTATTTAGTTTATAGTTTTATTTATCTTAGTATTTATCAGTTATATTTTTATTTTAGTATTTTTATATTTTATTTTATTATTTGTTTTTAGACAGTTAAGTTTATTTATTTTTAGGTTTATTTTATTTATTTTATTTGTTTATTTAATTTATTTTATTTTATTTATTTATTTTATTTTTTATTTTATTTATTTTAATTTTTTTTTTAGGTTTACTTTATTTTATTTTATCTTTATTTTAGTAGGTATTTTATTTAGTGGTTTTAGTTTTAGTTTTATTTTTTTTATTTTATTAGGTTTTTTATAGGTTAGTTTAGTTTAGTTATTTAGTGGTTTAGGTTTTTTTTCAGGGTTATTTAGATTTTTTAGGTTTTATTTTAGGGTTTTAGTTTTATTTATCTTAGTGGTTTAGTTTTGTTTAGATTTAGGTTGTTTTTTGGTCAGGTTAGTATATTTGGGTTTTATTATTTTTAGGTTTAGGTTTGGGGTTTAGGTCAGGTTTTTGGTTTATTTAGGTTTTTTATTTGGGTTTTTTTTTAGGTTTAGTAACATTTCTTAATTTACCAAGTCCCTTTTTCATAGGTTTTAGGTTAGTTTATTAAGTTTAGGGTGGATTTTATTTTTTTATCTAGCTTTTCATTATTTTAGTGCTTTTTTTTATGGCTTTATTTATTTGTATTATTATTTAATTTTATATTAGAGTTTTATTTATTAGATCTAGTATTAGGTTTTATCTTTTTTTTTTTTTTTTTTTTTTTTTTTTTTTTTTTTTTTTTTTTTTTTTTTTTTTTATTTGTTTAGGTTTATTTTATTTATTTTTATTTTAGTTCATATTTTTAATTTATTTTATATTTTTAAGGTTTTATTATTTAAGTTATTATTTTTTTATAGTTAGTAGGTTATTTTTATTATTATTTTGGTTATTTTTAGTTTTATTTATTCCAGTTATTTTATTTTTAGTTTAGATTATTTTTTAGATTATTTTTATTTTATTTTATTTATTAATGAGGTAGGTTTTATCATTATATATTTATTAGTTTATGTCTATAGCCCATTTATTTTTTAAGTCAGATTTTTGTGATTTAGGGTTTATTTTAGGCTCAGCTCAGGTCAGGGTGGGTATGGATGATTAGTGTAGGTTTAGGCTCATGATTTAGGGCTCAGGTTTGGGTTTGGTTAGAAGTTAAAATAGTACTATTTTAGTTTATTTTTTAATTAGTTTATTTATTATTTATTTAGTTTATTTTTATTTTATATTTATATTTTTTAGTTTATTTATTTTAGATTATTTTAGTTTAAATTTTATTTATTTATTTTTGTGTTAATTTTTTTTATTTTAGTTTAGTTTAAATTTTTATTTTATTTTTTTTAGGTTTAGGTTTTAAGTTTTATTTTATTATTCTTTATCTTTTTTTTTTTGATTTAGTTCATTTTTTTATTTTTTATTTTTATTTCTTTTATTTAGTTTAATTTAGGTTTATTATTTATTTGTTTTTTATTTTATTTTTAAGTTTTTTATAATTTAGGTTTAGGTTTTTTATTTTTATTTTTATTTTTTTATTTTATTTTGTTTATTTTTAGGTTCATTTTTATTTAGTTTTATTTTATTTTTATTTTTAAGTTTATTTTATTTTTATTTTATTTTATTTTTTATTTTATTTTGTTTTATTTTTAAGTTTATTTCTTTTTAGTTTGTTTATTTCATTTATTTTTGTTTAGTTTTTTTTATTAGTTTATTTTATTTTATTTTTTAGTTTTAATTTTATGTTTTAGTTTAGTTTTTTAAATATTAGCAGTTTATTATTTATTTTTAAGTTATAGTTTAGGATTTAGATTATTATAGTTGGGTAAGTATGATTCAGTCATTGGTTTTTTATATTAGAGTAGGTTTTAGATCTTTTTTTAGATAGGGCTCAGGTTAGTAGTGTAGATTTAATTAGTAGGGTTAAATAGTAGTTTTTATATATATTTATTAGTAGAAATTTATTTATTTTATTAGTTATTTTATTTTATTTTAGGGTTATTTTGATAATTATATTATTTTAGTATATTATTTTAGATTTTAGCTTTAGTTTTGTGGTTTGGGTTTGGTGGGGTTATTTTATTTTAGGTTGTGTATTTAGTTTTTAGTAGGTTTGTGGTTTTATATTTTATGTTTATTTAAATTAAGCAAATTATTTTAGGTTTTTTTAGTTTATTTTAGGTTTGGTTTTTAGTTTATTTATTTTAAAAAATTAAGCAAACCACAAGTTTATGTTTATTTAGTTTATTTAATTTAAATTTTGATTTATTTTAGTTTATTTTATAATTTATTTTTATTTATGTTTATTTTTTTATTTTAGTTTATTTTTATTTATTTTAGCTTTTATTTATTTTATTTTATTTTAGTTTATTTTTTTAGTATTTAAGTTTATTTTTGAGTTTTTTATTTTTACTTTAGGTTTAGTTTTATTTTTTAGTTTTAGTTGAGGTTTTATTTTATTTTTAGGTTAGGTTTTAGGTTTTATTTTAGGTTTATTTTAGTTTTATTTTTGTAGTTTTTTCATTTATTTTATTTTATTTTGGGTTTAGGTTTAGGTTTAGTTTATTTTATTTAGTTAGTTTTATTTTATTTAGTCTATATAGTTTAGTATTATTATTTTATTTATCTTATTTTATTTTAGATTTATATTTCAGTGTATTTTAGTTTAATTTTATTTATTTTTTTTATTTTTGGTATAGGTTTTATTTTGTTTATTTTATTTTAGTTTATTTAATTTTATTTTATTTAGTTTTATAATATTTAGGTTTTATTTAGTTTTATTTTATTTTTAGTTTAGTTATTAATTTATTTATTATTTTATTAGTTTATTTTATTTTTTTAGGTAGGTTTTAGCTTTAGTTTAGGTTTTATTTATTTTTTTTTTTGATTTTATTTAGATTTAATTGTTTTTATTTTTTTTTATTTTTAGGATTTTATTTAGTTTAGCTTAGGTTTTATGTTTCTTTTTGGGGTTTATTGAGTTTAGGTTTTTTTATTATGATTTTAGTCTGTTTAGTTTAGATTTAGATTTAGGTTTTATATTTTGTGGTTTGGTTTTGCCATTTAGTTTAGTTAGTAGGCTCCAGAGTTTTGTTTTAGTTTATTAGTATCAAAGTCAGGTTTAGTTTAGCTAGGCCTGGGGCCCAGGGTTTCAGGTCAGGTTTTTGGGTTAGGCTCAGTGGCTCAGGTTAGTGGTAGGTGTTTCTTAGGCACAAGTCAGGCCCAGGGGCCTCACAGCCAGTTGGATGATAGGGTAGGAGTGGTTACAGTGATTCTGTCAGAGCTCTTTAGGAGTGGGTTAGCCTTAGGTCAGGGCTCAGGGTCCAGGTCAGGTTTAGGGTCTTTTAGCCCAGTAGTGTGTATTTTAGTTTCATTTAGTTTTATTTATTTAGATCTAAGTTTTTTAAAACGAAGCAAACCCACAGGTTTATTTATTTACTTATTTTTATTACATCTTATTTTTTATTTTATTTAGGTATTTATTTAGTTATTTTTATTTTATTTTATTTAGTTTTGATTTATTTTATTTAGTCAGTTTAGGTTTAGGTTTATTTTTTAGTTTAGTATTTTATTTATTTTTTAAGATGTTTAAGCTTGGGGTAGGATTAGCTTTAGGTTTAGAGGTTTAGGGTTTGTGGGGTTTAGTGCTTTAGGGCCAGTGGCTCAGGTGTGGAGCTAGTGGTTTAGGGTTTGGTTTTTTTTTTATTTAGAAGTTTTGGCCTTGGGTATAGGTAGAGGTTAGTTAGTATTAAGGTTTAGGTCCAAGATTTAGTTTAGGTTTATGATTATAAGCAAACCCGATGTTTAGGTTTATTTTAATATTTTTAGGGTTTAGGCATTAGAGTTATTGTTTAAATTTTTTTTAAATTAAGCAAACCAAAGAAGTTTATTTATTTAGTTTAATTATTATTTTATTTATTTTTAGGCTTTAGGATTTATGGTTAGGGCCTTTAGGTTAGGTTAAGATTTAGATTGTGGTTTTGTTTGTGGCTTTAGGGTTTTAACATTTAGGGTTTAGGTCAAAGATTTAGGGTTTTAGGTAGTGTTTTAGGGCTTAGTGGATGCAGTGCAGTTTAGGGCTCAGGGCTAGATTGTGGTTTAGGCCTTATAGGGTTTATGGTTTAGGGGTTATAAGTGTAGGTAGGGTTTTTAGGTTTGGTAGGATAGGGTTAGCTTTTTTAATAAACCAGTAGGTTTCTTTAGTTTATTTTTTATTTGAGTATTTTATTTTTTATTTTTATTGAGGTTTATTCTTTATTTAATGCAGTTTAGTTTATTTATTATATTTTAGGTTTTTAATTTTAGTTTATTTGTAGTTTAGTTTATTTTTTAGTTGAATTTTATTTTAATTTTATTTTTTAAGTTTAGGTTTTATTTTTTTTTAAAGATTTAGGTTTTGGTTTTTATTTTATTTTTTAGGATTAGGTTTTAGGTTTTCATTTTAGGTTTATTTTTAAGTTTTATTTTATTTAGTTTAGGGTTTAGGTTTTATTTATTTAAGTTTAGTTTATTTTGCATTAGATTTAGGTTTATTTTATTTTATTTATTTACTTTTATTTTAGGTTTAGGTTTTTTCTAGTTTATGGTTTAGGTTTTATTTTTTATTTATTTTTTTGTTTTATTTTTGGGTTTATCTTTTAGGTTTAAGTTTTTATTTAGTTTTTATTTTAGGATTATTTTAGGTTTATTTTACTTTTATTTCACATTTAGTTTTTATTTTATTTAGGTTTTTATTCTTAGGTTTATCTAATTTTTTTAGTTTAGTTTATGTTTATATATATATATATATATATATATATATATATTATATATATATACATATATATTATTTTATATGTTTTTTGTTTTTTTATTATTTTATTTTTTATTAGTTTTTTATTTAATTTAGGTTTAGGTTTTAGGTTTAGTTTAGGTTTTATTTTTATTGGTTAAGATTTTCATTAATTATTTTTAAGTTTTTAGTTTAGCCAGTTTTTGTTTAGTATTTTAGCTTTGGGTTTGGAGTTTTGGCCCAGAGTTTAGGTTTAGAGTTTAGGGCCCCAGGGCCTGGAGTTTAGGTTTAGTGCTCAGTAGTTTGTGGTCTGGGGTAGCTGGGTGTAAGTGGTAGCCTAGGGCCTTTAGTTTGCCCAGAGCCCAGGGCCCAGGTCAGTTTAGGGCCCAGTTTAGGGCCCAGGGCCCAGATAGGTCATGTGCCAGACTCAGGGCCCAGGTTGGGAGCCCAGAACCCAGGGCCCAGGGCCCACCTGAGCCCAGGTTTAGCGCCTGGGTGTGGTTTGGTATGGTAAGTAGCCCAGGGTAGGGCCCAGGAGTTTAGTGTTTTAGGAAAGCCCTGGGCCTGGCCAGTCTGGGGTTAGCCTGGGTCATAGTGTTTTTAGATTATTAGGTAGTTTAGGTAGCCCAGAGCCAGGTATGATAGGGCTCAGGGCCTGTAGTTTAAGTTTAGGATTGGCCTGTGGTTTATGATTTTAGAGTTTTGGGTTTAGTTAGGGTTTAGCAGTTAGGGGTTTGAGGGTCAGGGTTTTAGGGTTTAGGGTTTAAGGTTTAGGGGTGTAGGAATAGTCTTGTAGGTTTAGGGGTTAGGGTTTAGGGTTAGTTTTAGGGTTTAGGGTTTAGGATTTAAGGTTTAAGTTTTTTTTTAAAAAAATTAAGTTATCCGGTAGGTTTAGGTTTATTAAGTTTACTTAGTTTATTTTTTATTTATTTTAGTTTATCTTATTTTTTATTTTATTTAAGTTTATTTTTTATTTAATTTAGTTTATTTATTTTAGTTTAGGTTTTTTATTTAGTTTATTTTTTAGGATTAGGTTTAGGTTTATTTTTTATTTGAGTTTTATTTTATTTATTTTTTAAGTTTATGTTTTTAGGCTTTTTGGGTTTAGGGATTAGCATTTAGGTTTTAGGATTTAGGGTTTTAAGGTTTAGAGGTTAGGGTTTAGGGTTAGGGTTTAGGGTTTAAGGTTTAGGGTTTAGGGTCTAGGGTTTAGTGTTTAGGCTTTAAAGTTTAAGGTTTTTAGGGTTTAGGGTTTAGGGTTAAGGGTTTAGGTTGAGCTCGCATCCCCAGCGGATATGTCATCAATTCAAAATCGAACTAAATAAATAAAAAATATCAAATCATGTTAAATTAAGATAAAATTATTTCTGACTACTTTTGAGTTGACATAAGTCCCCAGCGGCATTCACTCAGTAGTCGTCGTAGGTTAGGTTCGATTTGTTGTGCATCCAACGGGTCACCCCAGCGGTTGTTCCTCGCTTTGGAAGATGTAAGTCTACTACACCTTCTTCCTAGCATAACTATTGCACACTGAAAGGCAACCCCAGTTCTACCCCGTAGCCAGTAGAATATCCCTTTGGATTTATAAACTTAAGGTAGGTCAAGTTTGATATAGCCCCTTCTTAGTGGGTCCATCACACACGGACAGGGTCCATACATTAACTCAGATTAAATTAAACCCAATTTGATTTTCTAAGTGGAGTTAAATCACACCCTTCCCCCTAGTGGAGCCCCAAATCTTTTATAAATAAGTCAAGCAAACAAATCAAATTTAAAACCAACCTCCTTAATGGAACAAAATTAAACCAACTCTCCCAGTAGAGTCTAAATCAAAGAAATCCAACCAAACTCTTATCCCTAGCAGATACATTCCCAAATAAATCTATGAAATCAAACTCAAATCCCAATCCCCAGTGGATAGCCTAAACCTACTTTTTTTAGTGGAAGGTTCATATACCTGATCCCCAATAGACTCGAGCCCATATCTCTAGTAGATATGCCTCCCCATCAATTGAAATAAAACAAATTAAAGCTATTTTGATCTTAATCCTTGATGGATTGTAGATTCTTTCCATAAATCATATAATCAAATCAAATTCAAACCTTAACCCCAACATATTTTCTTCATATAAGCTCTCGACAAAGACCCCTCACATGCCATGTCCAATGCATGTATGATCCCCTCGTGGATCTCCCTCCATGTCCATGACATGGAACTCCCATAAAATCTTATTTCTTCTCTTATGCACACCTTTAATACTTCAACCAAAAGCCTAATAATGTGTTTATTCAAATTACATCATCTTAACATTGTAATCAAAATTTATGATTTGTGATGGTGCAAGCTCAAACTAACTATACAATATCATGCTAAACATATTATAGTGTGAATTAACACCGTATATTATATTATAATATATGATGTTATATTATAATTTGTAATAATATAATATATTGTCTAACATTACACCTCATTAGAATCACTTAAAAAAACAAATAACAAAATTTTCTCCAAATATGAATAATGTTCATTTTGGATGTAAAATTGTTATTTTTTTATTAGAAATGATACAAAATAGCATAATTTTGGTGTTGTTTTTGGTGTGTGCCATGAATTTGGCCAAATTCTTCAATCTCAACGTTCAAATTAACAATTTGGCCAAATCCCATCATCTCAGCCTATAAATCAGTATTTTTATAAATTATACAAGTACAAACTCTACTACACCATACTATAACAAACTAAAATATGCTAAACAACAAGTAGTAATACACAATTATATACTATAATGCATGATGCAACACTATGTTATGGCATTCTATATTATAATACCCTATAACATATTATATTATATTGCATATCACATCACAAGGGATTGCTTAAGATAAAAAATCATAAAATTAGTCTAAAGAATAAAAAACTATATATTTTAGTCGTATCACTTACATATTTTAGATTGAAATAATATATTATGATGCCATGATCTACCAATTATGAATTTGGCAAAATTCCACCATTTTAAAGTCTAAATCAACATTTGTATAAATAATGCTAGTGTAGGCTCAATTACATGATTGTAAAATACTAAAAAAATTTAAAATTCGTAGAACAATATATTATGATATATGATGCAATACAATGTTACAATATATAATACTAATTTTGAACATAAAATCTTACTTTTTTAACTACAAGTTTCGTAGCACACCCTTGGTACTACAACCTAATTCCCACTTCAAATTTAACAAATTTCATCATCTTATTTATTAAATCAATATGATTTATAATAATATAGACTATAGGGCACAATACCATATTACTCTAAAACATTTCAAAACATCTTATAACATCTAAAAACACATCACTACATGTTCAAATACATGATGGTACATTATATTATGATATATGGTATTGTAATATGATTTAGGGTTAGGGTTTAGGGTTCAAATCTCTAATAGTCAAGGGAAAGTCTCCTGAAGATATTTTCTTTAGCTACCATAATTATGTTAGGATTAGGTCATTCTTTAGATCTACTCTTAATGACATATTTATTCAAGGCTTAGGGTTTAGGGTTTAGGGTTAGTTTAGGGTTTAGAGTTTAAGGTTAGTTTAGGGTTTACAACTTAGGTTTTGGGATTTAAGGTTTAGGGTTTAGGGTTGTAGGTTGTAGGGATTATGGTTTAGGATTTTATGGTATCAGTTTTAAGGTTTAGGGTTTAGGTTTTAGGGTTTATGGTTTAAGGTTTAATGTTTAGGGTTTAAGGTTTAGGGTTTAGGGTTTAGGGTTTAGAGTTTTGGGTTTAGGTTTAATGTTTAGGGTTTAGGGTTTTTAGGATTTAGGGTTTAGGATTTAGGGTTTATGTTTTAGGTATAGGGTTTAAGTTTAGTTTATGGTTTAGGGTTTAAGATTTTTTTTAAAATTTTTTAAATTTGAACAAATTCATATTCAACATTTTTTTCTTTTTGATTTCATCAACCAAGTAGTAGGCCAAATTTTATAAGACATAAGGAAAGACATAGATAAAAAATTAACACCCATAGAGAAAATCAAAAACATTAGATAAGTAAACTCTACTATAAAGACACAATTTTGTATGTAGCAGATTGAATCAGCTATTCTTCAGTGTCTCTAGTTCCCATGAGAAGCACCCCCACATCTCGAGTAGCGGGATCCATCATCATATCCCTGATCTCTCCCTCCACCACCACCACCTGCTATCCCTCTCTGCTCCCGCCTCCATAACCACCTCACCACCACCTCCATATCCACCAACACCTCCAGATGCACCACCACCATTACAATAGCCATCGCCTCGGCCTTCGCCTCCACTACTAGATCTAGACTAAGCGTAGTTGACGGTGATGTTCCTGCCATCAAGCTTCTACTCATTCTTAAGGTTTTGGGTTAGTTTAGGGTTTAGTGTTTGGGGTTTAGGGTTTAGGATTGTAGGTTTTAGGGTTTGTGAGCTTAGTTGAGTTTGTATTTGTGGGTTTAGGTTTAGTTTAGGTTTAAGGTTTGAGGGTTTATGTATAGAGTTTAGGGTTTAGAGTTTATGGTTCAGGGTTTAGGATTAAGAGTTTAGGGTTTTAGGGTTCAAGGTTTAAGGTTTAGGGTTGTAGGTTTATGATTTATGGTTTAGATTTAGTTTTAGGGTTTAGGGTTTAAGGTTTATGGTTTAGGATTTTTTGTAAAATTAAGTAAACCGATAGGTTTAAGTTTATTTAGTTTATTAATTTTATTTTTTATTTATTTGAGTTTATTTTATTTAGTATTTTTATTTAGGTTTATTTTTTTTATTTAGTTTAGTTTATTTATTTTAGTTTAGGTTTTTTATCTTAGTTTATTTTTTAGCTTTAGGTTTATTTTTTAGTTGAGTTTTATTTTTATTTTATTTTTTAAGTTTAGGTTTTAGGTTTTTATTTTAGGTTTTTTTTAGGTTTTATTTATTTATTTTAGGTTTAGGTTTATTTTTAGCTTATTTTATTTTATTTAGTTTAGGTTCAGGTTCAAGTTTACTTTATTTAGGTTTAGGTTTAGGTTTTATTTATGTTAGTTTAGCTTATTTTAGTTTAGGTTTAGGTTTATTTTATTTTATTTATTTTATTTTTATTTTAGGTTTTGATTTTCTTTAAATTTAGGGTTTAGGTTTTATTTTTTATTTATTTTTTAATTTTTTTAGGTTTATTTTTTAGGTTTAGGTTTTATTTAGTTTTTCTTTTATTTTATTTTAGGTTTATTTTATTTTTAGTTATTATTTTATTTAACTTTTTTATTCTTAAGTTTATTTTATTTTTTAGTTTAGTTTAGGTTTTTATTTATTTTATTTTAATTTATTTTGATTTTATTTTTATTTTTATTAGGTTAGTTTTAGTTTTTATTTTATTTTATCTTTATTTTAAGTTTAGGTTTTTTTTTTATTTTTTGATTTTAGGTTTATTTATTTAGGTTTGTTTTAGGTTTTAAGTGGTTAGTGGGCATAAGGTTTATGGCATGGTATGTTTTAGGGTTTATGGTTTGGGGTTAGGGTTGGGTTTAGGGCTCATTTATGCTCAGGGTCTGGCCTTTAAGGGTCTTAGGGCCCAGGGTTTGTGGATCCAGGGTTAAAGTGGGTTTGGGTTAGGTCAGTTAGGTTAGTTTAGGTTTTAATTTTTTTTTTATGGTTTTGGATTTAGGTTTAGGATCCAGGTTATGGTTCATGGTTTAGAGTTTAAATTTTAGGTTTGTTTTAGTTTGGAGTTTCACGATTTAGGTTTAATGTTTAGGTTAGTGGGATTTTTAGGTTTAAGTTTAGGGTCAGGTCAGTATTAAGATTAGGGTTTGGTCTGTTATTAGGGTTTACGATTTAGGTTTTTTTTTTTATTAAAAAAAGTAAGTAACATGTAGGTTTAGGTTTATTTAGTTTATTTAATTTATTTTTTATTTATTTAACTTTATTTTATTAATTTATTTTATTTAGGTGTATTTTTTATTTTGATTTAGTTTAAGTTATTTTTTTTATTTTAGCTTATTTTTTATGTTTAGGTTTAGGTTTATGTTTAATTTTTAGTTTAGTTTTATTTTTAATTTATTTATTAGGATTTGGTTTTATTTTTATTTTAGGTTTAAGTTTTTATTTTATTTTTTTAGGTTTAGGTTTTATGTTTTTATGTTATGTTTATTTTTAGGTTTTATTTTTTAGTTTTATTTTAGGTTTATTTCTTGTTTATTTTATATTATTTGGTTTAGGTTTATGTTTAGGTTTTATTTATTTTAGTTTAGTTTATTTTAGTTTAGCTAGTCTATTTTATTTTATTTATTTTATAGTTTTTTTTAGTTTAGGGTTTAGGTTTATTTTTATTTATTTTAGGTTTTAGTTTTAGGTTTATTTTTTAGGTTTTATTTTAGTTTTATTTTATTTTTTAGGTTTATTTTATTTTTATTTAACATTTAGTTTTTATTTTATTTTTTAGGTTTATTTTATTTTTATTTTACATTTAGTTTTTATTTTATTTAGGTTTTTATTTCTATGTTTATTTTATTTTTTATTTTAATTTAGGTTTATTTTATTTTAGTTGGTTTTATTATATTTATTATTTTTGTTTATTTTAGGTTTTAGTATGTTTTTATTTATTTTTTTATTTTATTTTATTTTAGCCAGTTTTCTTTTATCATTTATTTTAGCTTTGATTTAGATAGGTTTTCTGGCCTAGGGCCTGGAGAGGCTCAGTGCCTAGGGCCTTTGGGCTAGGGTTTTTAGTGGCCCAGGTTAGGCTCAGTGGCTCAGTGGCCTGCCCAGGGCCCCAGGGTTTAGCTTAGCTCAGTGTGGCTCAGGATTGCTGGCTCTAGGGCAGCCTAGAGCTTTAAGGTAGCTTTCTATCAGGGCTTAGTGGCTCATGGTCCGTGTCCTAGCATCGTTTTAGGCCTAGGCCTGCTCAGGGTCTGGGTTAGGGCTCAGGTAGGTAGGCCTAGGGTTTGGGGCCGGGCCAGGGCTTAGGGTTTAGGGAAGGTCATTTTAGGGCTCCAGGTAGGGGCTCAGGGTTTAAGGTGTATGGTTACTTTATGGTGTTTAGAAAGGTTTTATTTAAAAAAAGTGAACCCAGGGTTTAGGTTTATTTAGTTTATTTTTTATTTTTATTTAGTTTAGTTTATTAATTTAGTTTAGGTTTTTTATTTTAGTTTATTTTTTTTAGTTTAGGTTTTGGTTTATGCTTATTTGTTAATTTATTTATATTTATATTTTAATATTTTTTGTTTAGTTTTTATTTTTTATTTTTAGGAATAGGTTGAGGTTTTTATTTTATTTTTTTAGGTTTAGGTTTTAGGTTGTTATTTTAGGTTTATTTTTAGGATTTATTTCTTTTGTTTAGTTTACGCTTAATTTTACCATCTTCATTTTATTTTATTTTAGTTTAAGTTTTGGATCATTTTATTCTTGGTTTTAGTTTATTTTTAGCTTTATTTTTTATTTTGTTTATTTTAGGTTTATCATGGTTTAGGTTTTTTATTTATTTTATGTTTCCTTTTTATTTTTAGGTTTATATTTTTTTCTTTTAGTTTAGTTTAGGTATTTATTTTATCTTAGTTTAGTTTAGTTTGTCTCTTTTTATTTTTTTTATTTCTTTACATTTAAGTTTACATAAGTTTTAGTTTCATGTTTTATTTTATTATATCTTTTATTATTTTATTTAGGTTTTATGTTTTCGATTTAAGGTAGTTTAGGGTTTAGGGTTTTAGGTTTTAGGATTTAGGGTTTAGTATTTAGGGTTTAGGGTTTAGGGTTTAGATTTTAGTATTTAAGGTTTTTTAGCGTTTAGGTTTTAAGGCTTTTAGGTTGTAGGGTTTAGGGTTTATTGATAATTTTAAGGGTTTTGGGTTTAGGATTTAAGGTTTAAGTATTTTTTTAAAATTGCAGTAGGTTTAGGTCTATTTAGTGTATTACATGTTTTATTTTAATTTAGGTTGATCTTTTATTTTTATTTAGTTTAGTTTATTTATTTTGTGTTAATTTATTTTAGTTTTGGTTTTTTATTTTAGTTTATTTTTTATAGGTTTAGGTTTAGATTTAAGTTTATTTTATAGTTTAGTTTCATTTTTATTTTATTTTTTAGGTATATGTTTTATTTTTTTTTTTTAGGTTTAAGTTTTCATTTAGTGTTTTATTTTAGTTTATTTTATTTTTATTTTATATTTTTTTTTAGGTTTTTTATTTTAAGGTTTATTTTATTTTTTAATTATGTTTAGGTTTTTATTTATTTTATTTTAGTTTAATTTTTTTATTTTTTGTTATAATTTTATGTTTAAGTTTAGGTTTAGGTTTAGGTTTTAATTTAGGTTTTAATTTTATTTTATTTTTTTATTATATTTAGGTTTAGATTTTTATGATTTATTTTATTTTTAGGTTTTATTTAGTTTAGGTTTTTAGGTTTTTGGGGATTAGGGTTTATAGTTTAGGGTTTGGGGTTTAGGGTTTAGGGTTTAGGGTTGTAGGTTTTAGGGTATAGGGTTTAGGGTTTTAAGTTTTAAGATTTACGGTTGTATGTTTAGGGTTTAGAATTTAGGGTTTAGGGTTAGTGGTTTTTTTAAAATTAAGTAAACTCATAGGTTTAGGTTTATTTAGTTTATTTTATTTATTTATTTTAGGTTATTTAATTTTTTATATTTATTTAGGTTTATTTTTATTTTTATTTAGTTTAGTTTAATTATTTGAGGTTTATTTATTTTAGTTGAGGTTTTTTATTTTAGTTTATTTTCTAAGTTTAAGTTTAGGTTTATTTTTAGTTTAGTTTTATTATATTTTCTTAAGTTTAGGTTTTATTTTTTTTTTAGGTTTAGGTTTAGGTTTTTTTTTTAGGCTTAGGTTTTAGGCTTTTATTTTAGGTTTATTTTTAGGTTTTATTTTTTAATTTAGTTTAGGTTTTTAAGTATTTTATTTTAGTTTAGTTTTTATTTTTTTTTCTTCTATTTTATGTTTAGGTTTAGGTTTAGGTTTAGGTTTTAGTTTAGGTATTTTGTTTATTTTATTTTAGTTTAGGTTTTTTATTTATTATATTTTTAGGTTTTATTTAGTTTAGGTTTATGATTTTAGCTTTTTAAGGTTTAGGGTTTAGGGTTAGTTGAGGGTTTAGGATTTAGGGTTTAGGGTTTGGGGTTTAGGGTTTAGGGTTTAGGGTTTAGGGTTTAGGGGTTAGGGTTTATGGTTTAGCTTTTAGGGGGTTTAGAGTTTAGGATTTTAGGGTTTAGGGTTTAGGATTTTAGGGTTTAGGGTTTTGGGTTTAGGGTTTTAGGTAAATGTTTTAGGTATATGGTTCAAGTTTTAGTTTAGGGTTTAGGGTTTCTAGTTTTTTTTAACAGAGAACAAATACAAATTCAACATTTCATCTTTTCAATTTCATCAACCAAATAACACAGCAAGTTTTCTATGTCACAAGCATTGACATAAATAAAAAATGAGCAGGCATAGAGCAAATTGAAAACCCTAGATAATTAGAACTGTCTCTACTATAAAGACACAACTCCAAAAGTAGATGATCGGATTGTCCATTTTTCAATTTCTTTAGTTCCCATCAGAACCACCATTGCATCTAGAGTAGTAGGATCCACCATTGTATCCTAGATCTTTCCCTTCGCCAACATCATGGCTGTAATCTTCGTCGCTCGTCCTGCCACCATAACCACCACTGCTCAGACCACCTCCATCATATCCACCATCACCTCTAGATACCACACAACCACTGCGATAACTGCCGCTTTTGCCTTCACCTGCACCACCAGATGTAGACTGAGCCTGGTTGATTATGTTCTGTTGTCAGGTTTTCCCCATTCTTACGATTTAGATTTATTAGGTTTTATGGTTTAGGTTTATTTTTTAATTTATTTAGTTACTTTAGATTTAGGTTTAGGGTTTAGGGTTTAGATTTTAGGGTTTAGGGTTTAGAGTTTTAGGGTTTATGCTTTTAGGGATTAGGGTTTAGTGTAGTGTTTAGGCTTTAGGGCTTAAAGTTTTGAGGGTATAGGGTTAGTTTATGATTTAGGGTTTAGGGTTTAGGGATAGGGTTTAGGTTTTATGGTTTAGGGTTTAGGATTTAAGATTTAGGGTTTAGGGTTTAGGATTTAGGGTTTAGGGGTGTTTTTTAAAAAAATTAAGTAAACCGGTAGGTTTAGGTTTATTTAGTTTATATAGTTTATTTTTTATTTTTTTTAGTTTATTTTATTTTTATTTTTTATTTTTATTTTGTTTAGTTTATTTATTTTAGGTTTATTTATTTTAGTTAAGGATTATTATTTAATTTATTTTTTAGGTTTAGGTTTAGGTTTATGCTTATTTTTAGTTTAGTTTTATTTTAATTTTAATTTTTAGGTTTAGGTTTTATTTTTAGGTTTAGGTTTAAGTTTTTATTTTATTTTTTTAGGTTGAGGCTTAGGTTTTTATTTTAGGTTTACTTTTAGATTTTATTTTTTTAGTTTAGGTTTAGGTTTATTTTTAGTTTATTTTATTTTATTTAGTTTAAGGCTTATGTTTAGTTTATTTTAGGTTTAGGTTTAGGTTTTATTTATTTTAGCTTAGTTTATTGTAGTTTAGGTTTAGGTTTATTTTATTTTATTTATTTTAGATTTAGGTTTTTTTTTAAGTTTAGGTTTTATGTTTTATTCTCTATTTTTTTAGGTTTTATTTTTAGGTTTATCTTTTAGGTTTAGGTTTTGTTTACTTTTTATTTTATTTTATTTTTGGTTTATTTTTTTTATTTTACATTTAGTTGTTATTTTGTTTAGTTTTTTTTATTTTCAAATTTATTTTTTTAGTTTAATTTAGGTTTTTATTTATTTTATTTTAGTTTAGTTTTTATCATTTATTTTATTTTATTTACTTTTAGGTCTACGTTTAGGTTTAGGTTTAAGTTATGGTTTTAATTTAAGTTTTTATTTTATTTTATTTTTTATTTTATTTAGGTTTAGGTTTTTTATTTATTTTATTTTTAGGTTTTAATTAGTTTAGGTTTAGGTTTTTAGGTTTTTAGGGTTTAGGATTTAAGGTTTAGGGTTTGGGGTTTAGGGTTTAGGGTTTAGGGTTTACGGTTGCAGGTTTTAGGGTTTTGAGTTTAAGGCTTAAGGTTTAGTGTTTTAGGGATTAGGGTTTAGGATTTTGGGTTTAGGTTTTAGGGTTTTAAGGTTTAGGGTTTAGTGTTTAGTGTTTAAGGTTTAGGGTTTTTTTATTTGTTATTATTTTTCTTATTTTAATTTTTTTTAAATTTAGTAAACAGTAGGTTTAGGTTTTTTAGTTTATTTAGTTTATGTTTTATTTATTTTAGTTTATTTTTATTTTTATTTAATTTAGTTTATTTATTTAAGGTTTATTTATTTTAGTTTATTTTTTAGGTTTAGGTTTATGTTTAGGTTTATTTTTTAGTTGAGTTTTATTTTTATTTTATTTTTAGGTTTAGGTTTTATTTTTTTATTTTTAGGTTTAGCTTTAGGTTTATATTTTCTTTGTTAGGTTAAGGTTTTAGTTTTTTATTTTAGGTGTATTTTTAGTTTATTTTATTTTATTTTGTTTAGGTTAGGTTTAAGTTTAGTTTATTTTATGTTTTATTTATTTTTGTTTAGTTTATTTTAGTTTAGCTTTAGGATTAAGTTTATTTTTTTAATTTTATTTTTATTTTATGCTAAGCTTTTACTTTTAGTTTAGGGTTTGGGTTTTATTTTTTAATTATTTTTAGGTTTATTTTTTAGGTTTATATTTATATTTAGTTTTGATTTTATTTTTTTCAAGTTTATTTTATTTTTATTTTACGTTTAATATTTATTTTATTTAGGTTTTTTATTCTTAGGTTTATTATAATTTTTAGTTTAGTTTAGGTTTTTATTTATTTTATTTTAATGTTTTATTTTTTTGATTTTATTTTATTTTTAGGTTTAGGTTTTTTAGGTTATAGTTTAGGTTTTTATTTAATTTTAGTTTTTTATTTTAATTAGGTTAATGTTTTTTTTATTTATGTTCTTTTTAAAGTTTGTTTAGGTTTAGGTTTTATTGTGGTTTTGTGTTAAAGGTTTATGGTTTATGGTTTAGGGTTTTGGGTTTAGGGTTTAAGGTTTAATGTTTAGGCTTTAGGCTTTAGGGTTTTTAGGGTTTAGGGTTTAAGGTTTAGAGTTTAGGGTTTAGGGTTCGGGTTAGGTTTTAGGTTTTAGGGTTTAGGGTTTCGGGTTTAAGGTTTTTTAGGGTTTAGGGTTTTTTTTAAAAAAAATTAAGTAAACTAATAGGTTTAGGTTTATTTAATTTATTTTTTCTTTACTTTAGTTTACTATATTTTAATTTTTATTTATGTTTGTTTTTTATTTTTATTTAATTAGTTTATTTATTATATGTTTATTTATTTTAGCTTAGGTTTTTTAGTTTAGTTTAGTTTTAAAAGTTTAGGCTTAGCTTTATGCTTATTTTTTAGATTAGTTTTATTTTTATTTTATATTTTAGGTTTAGTTTTTATTATTTATTTTTAGGTTTAGGTTTAGGTTTTATTTTAATTTTTTAGGTTTAGGTTTTAGGTTTTTATTTTAGTTTTATTATTAGGTTTTATTTTTTTAGTTTAGGTTTAGGTTTATTTTTAGTTTATTTTATTTTATTTAGTTTAGGGTTTTGGTTTAGTTTATTTTTGGTTTAGGTTTAGGTTTTATTTATTTTAGTTTAGGTTTAGGTTTATTTTATTTCCTTTATTTTAGGTTTTGTTTTTTTTAGTTTAGGGTTTAGGTTTTATTTTTGATTTATTTTTAGGTTTATTTTTTAGTTTAGATTTTATTTAGTTTTTATTTTATTTTATTTTGGGTTTATTTTATTTTTATTTTACATTTAGTTTTTATTTATTTAGGTTTTTATTTTTAGGTTTATTTTATTTATTAGTTTAGTTTAGGTTTTTATTTATTATATTTTAGTTTATTTTTTATTTTTTATTTTATTTTATTTTTACATTTAGATTTAGGTTTATGTTTAGGCTTAGATTTTGGTTTAGGTTTTATTTTATTTTATTTAGGTTTAGGTTTTTAAGATTTATTTTATTTTGAGATTTTATTTAGTTTAGGTTTAACTTTTTAGGTTTTTAGGGCTTAGGCTTTAGGGTTTAAGGTTTAGGGTTTAGGGTTTAGGGTTTAAGGTTGTAGGTTTTAAGGTTTAGGGTTTAGGTTTTCGGGGCTTTAGGGGTTAGGATTTAGGGTTTAGGGTTTAGGGTTTTAAGGTTTAGGGTTTAGGGCTTAGGGTTGTAGGTTTAGGGTTTTGGTTTAGTTTTAGGATTTAGGGTTTAGGGTTTGGGTTTTTTTTAACTAAGAAAACTTATAGGTTTAAGTTTATTTATTTTATTTTGTTTATTATTTATTTATTTTTGTTTATTTAATTTTTTATTTTTATTTAGGTTTATTTTTATTTTTATTTAGTTTAGTTTAATTATTTTGGGTTTATTAGGTTTTTTTATTTTATTTTCTTAATTTAGGTTTAGGTTTATTTATAGTTTAGTTTTATTTTATTTTATTTTAGGTTTTAGGTTTTATTTTATTTTAGGTCCGTAGCTTTTATTTTATTTTTTTCAGTTTAGGTTTTAGGTTTTTATTTTAGGTTTATTTTCAGGTTTTTTAGTTCAATTTAGGTTTTTATGTATTATATTTTAGTTTAGTTTTTACTTTTCCTTTTATATTCTTTTAGGTTTAGGTTTAGGATTAGGTCTAGGTTTAGGTTTTAGTTTAGGTTTTTATTTTATTTTATTTTGGTTTAGGTTTTTTATTTATTTTATTCTTAGGATTTATTTAGTTTAGGTTTAGGTTTTTAGCTTTTTAGGGTTTAGGGTTTAAGGTTAGTTGAGGGTTTAGCATTTAGAGTTTAGGGTTTGGGGTTTAGGGTTTAGGATTTAAGGTTTATGGTTTAGGTTTTACGGTTGAGGGTTTAGGGTTTATGGGTTTAGGGTTTAGGGTTTAGGGTTTATGGTTTAGGTTTTAGGTCTAGGGTTCAAGCTTTAGTTTAGGGTTTAATGTTTTTGGTTTTTTATATTAATAGAGAACAAATTCAGATTCAACATTTCTTCTTTTCAATTTCATGATCCAAATAACACACCAAGTATTTTGAGACACAAGTGACAACATAGATAAAAAATGTGCAAACATAGAGCAAATAAAAAACCCTAGATAACTAGAACCATCTCTAATGTAAATACATAGTTCTATAAGTAGTAGATCGATAGATCTTCACTGAAAGCACCCATCAAAATCACTCTCAGTAGTGGGATCCACCATGATTGTAATCTTCATCTCCTCACCTCCATAACCACCACTGCTTGACCACCACCTCCATATCCACCAGCACAATCAAATCCCCCACCACCACTATGATAACCGTCACCTCCGCCTTCTCCTCCATCGCCAAATCTTAACTGAGCCTGGTTGACAATGATGTTCCTGTCGTAAAGGTTCTACCCATTCTTAGGGTTTAGGTTTATTATGTTTTAGGGTTTAGGCTTATCTTTTAACTTATTTAGTTACTTTAAGTTTAGGGTTAGGTATTTAAGGTTAGGGTTTAAGGTTTAGGTTTTTAGTGTTAATGCTTTTAGGGAATAGGGTTTAGGGTTAGGGTTTAGGGTTTAGGGTTTAGGGTTTAGGGTGTAGTGTTTAGGCTTTAGGGTTTAGAGTTTTGAGGGTTTAGGGTTTAGGGTTTAGGGTTAGTTTAAGGTTTAGGGTTAGTAATAGGGTTTAGGGATTATGGTTTAGGGGTTTTTTTAAAAAATTAAATAAACTGATAGGTTTAGGTTTATTTAGTTTATATAATTTATTTTTTATTTATTTTAGTTTATTTTATTTTTAATTTTTATTTAGGTTTACTTTTTATTTTTATTTACTTTAGTTTATTTATTTTAAGTTTATTTATTTTTGTTTAAGTTTATGCTTATTTTTTAGTTTAATTTTATTTTAATTTTTCTTTTTAGGTTTAGGTTTTTTTTTATTTTTAGGTTCAGGTTTAAGTTTTTTTTTTTTTTTAGGTTTAGGTTTAAGTTTTTATTTTAGGTTTACTTTTAGGTTTTATTTTTTAGTTTAAGTTTAGGTTTATGTTTAGTTTATTTTATTTTATTTAGTTTAAGGTTTAGGTTTAGTTTATTTTATGTTTAAGTTTAGGTTTTATTTATTTTAGTTTAGTTTATTTTAGTTTATGTTTAGGTTTATTTTATTTTGTTTATTTTAGGTTAAGGTTTTTTTAGTTTAGGTTTTAGGTTTTATTTTATTTATTTATTTTTAGATTTTATTTATTTATTTATTTTTAGGTTTTATTTTTAGGATTATAATTTAGGTTTAGTTTTTGTTTAGTTTTTTTTTTATTTTGTTTTAGGTTTATTAAATTTTTATTTTACATTGAGTTTTTATTTTATTTAAGTTTTTTTTAGTTTTAGGTTAATTTTATTTTTAGTTTAGTTTAGGTTTCATTTGTTTTATTTTAATTTAGCTTTTTTTTTTTTATTTTATTTTTACATTTATGTTAGAGTTTAGGTTCAGTTAATGTTCTAGTTTAGGTTTTTATTTTATCTTATTTTTTTATTTTATTCAACTTTATGTTTTTAATTATTTTATTTTTAGGTTTTATTTAGTTTAGGTTTCAGCTTTTAAGATTTTAGGGTTTACGGTTTAGGGTTTAAGGTTTAGGGTTTACAGTTTGGGGTTTATGGTTTAGGGTTTGGGGTTTAGGGTTTGGGGTTATATGTTTTAGGGTTTAGTATATTTAGGGTTTAAGGTTTAAGTTTAGTGGTTTTAGGTTTAGTGGTTTTTTATTTCTTTTAGGTTTTTTTAAAATTAAGTAAATTGGTAGGTTTTATGTTTATTTAGTTATTTTTTATTTATTTTAGTTTTTTTTATTTTTTTATTTTTTATTTTTATTTATATTTAGTTTAGTTTATTCATTTGATGTTTATTTTTTTTAGTTCATTTTTTAAGTTTAGGTTTATTTTTTAGTTGAGTTTTATTTTATTTTATTTTTTTTTGGTTTAAGTTTTATTTTTTTATTTTAAGTTTAGCTTTAGGTTTTTATTTTATTTTTTTAGGTATAGGTTTTAGGTTTTTATTTTAGCTTTATTTTTAGGATTTATTTTTTTACTTTAGGTTTAGGTTTATTTTTAGTTTAATTTATTTTATTTAGTTTGGGTTCAGGTTTATGTTTAGTTTATCTTAGGTTTAGGTTTGTGTTTTATTTATTAGAGTTTAGGTTTAGGTTTAGGTTTAATTTGTTTATTTTATTATTATTTTTAGTTTTAGTTTTTATTTTTAGTTTATGGTTTGGGTTGTATTTTTTATTTATTTTTAGGTTTATTTTTTAGGTTTAGATTTTTAGTTAGTTTTTATTTTATTTTATTTCAGGTTTATTATTATTATTTTACATTTACATTTACTTTATTTTATTTAAGTTTTATTCTTATTTTATTTTATTTTAGTTTATTTTAGCTTTTATTTATTTTATTTTGTAGATTTTATTTTTTATTTTTATTTTAGTTTTAGACCCAGGTTTTAGTTTAAGTTTATCTTTATTTATTTTATAATTAAATTTATGTTTTATTTATGTTTTTTATTTGGGTTTAGGGTTAGGTTAGGTCAGTATAAGGTTTATGGTTTGGGTTTAGTGTTAGGGTTTTGTGTGGTTTTTAGGTCATGCCTTTAGGTTTAGTTTTAAGGGCCTAGGTCACCAGGGTTTAGACCTTAGGGTTTAGAGGTTTAAGTTTAGGATTTAGGATTTAGGGTATTAGGTTTAGGGTTATTTTGGGCTTAGTTTAGGGTTTTTTTATTTTTGTTTGTTTTTAATTTTATTTTTTAAAATTAAGTAAACTGATGGGTTTTAGTTTAATTAGTTTATTTTTTATTTATTTTAGTTTATTTTATTTTTTATTTTTATTTTTATTTTTATTTAATTTAGTTTATTTATTTTAATTTTTTTTTAGGTTTAGGTTTAGGTTTCGGTTTATTTTTTAGTTGAGTTTTTTTTTTTGTTAGGTTTTATTTTTTATTTTTAGGTTTACCTTTAGGTTTTTATTTTATTTTTCTAGGTTTAGGTTTTAGGTTTTTATTTTAGGTTTATTTTTAGATTTTATTTTTTTTAGTTTATAGTTTATTTTAGTTTATTTTATTTTATTTAGTTTAGGTCTCAAGTAAGATTAGTTTATTTTAGTTTTAGGTTTAGTTTAGGTTTATTTGTTTATTTTTTTTATTTTATTTTAAGTTTTATTTTAGTTTAGAGTTTGATTTTAATTTTATTTATTTTTAGGTTTTTTTTAGGTTTAGGTTTCATTTAGTTTTATTTTATTTTTTTATGTTTAATTTATTTTATTTTACATTCACTTTGTTTTATTTAGGTTATTTATTCTTAGGTTTATTTTGTTTTTATTAGTTTAGTTTAGTTCTTTTTATTTTATTTTGGGGTAATTTGGTTTTTATTTTATTTTATTTTTTTAGGTTTAGGTTTTAGTTTGGGTTTTTAATTTATTTTTATTTTATTTTATTTAGTTTATGTTTTATCATGTTTTAGGTATTTTAGGTTTATGTTTTTTGGGTTTAGGGTTTAGGGTTTGAGTTTAGTGTTTAAATTTTAGGGATTTAAGATTTAGTTTAGTGGTTTAGCTTTAGGTTTAGGATTAGGGCTTAGGTAGGTTTATTTTAAGTTTTTTTTTTTAGGTTTAAGTTCAGTTTATATTTTTTTTAGTTTAGTATTTTTTTATTTAGGTTTTAGTTTTATTATTAGGTTTAGGTTTATGATTTTATTTCATTTTAGGTTTAGGTTTAAAGCTTTAATTTTAGGTTTATTTTAGAGAATTATTTTTAGATTAAGTTCACGTTTATTTTTAGTTTATTTTATTTGATTTAGTTTAGGGTTTAGGATAAATTTATTTTAGGTTTAGGTTTATTTTATTTATTTTAGTTTAGTTTATTATAACTTAGGTTTATGTTTATTTTATTTTGTTTATTTTATTTTTTTTTTGGTAGTTTAGGCTTTATTTTTTATTTATTTTAGGTATATTTTGATAAGGTTTTTTTATTTAGTTTTATTTATTTTCTTTTAATTTATTTTATTTTATTTATTTTAAGTTTATTTTTAGGTTTTGGTTTTATTTAGTTTTTATTTTAGGTTTATTTTGGTTTTAATTTTATTTTGGTTTTAATTTTATTTTAGTTTTTATTTTATTTAGGATTTTCATATTTAGGTTTATTTTATTTCTTAGTTTAATTTAAGTTTTAATTATTTTATTTTAGTTTAGTTTTATTTCTTTTATTTTAGGTTTTGTTTTTAGGTTTAGGTTTAGTTTTGGTTTTAGTTTAGGTTTATATTTTATTTATTATATTTTATTTAGGTTTAGGTTTTTATTTATTTTATTTTAGGTTTTATTTAGTTTAAGTTTAGGTTTTGTAGGTTTATTTTAGGCATTATGGTTTAGTGGTTTATGGTTTGGGGTTTAAGATTGTAGGTTTTAGGGTTTAGGGTCACTCATGGGTTTAGGGTTTTGGGTTTTGGGGTTTTGTGTTTAGGTTTTAGGGTTTAGTGGGTGGTGGGTTTTGGGTTTAGGTTTAGGGTTTAGGTTGTAGATTTAGGGTTTATTGTTAGGGTTTGGGTTTAGTTTTAGAGTTTAGTATTTATTAGAAATTTTAATTTTCTAATTTTTTTTATTTAAGGTTTAGGGTTTTCTATTTAAGGGTTTAGGTTTTGGGTTTGGGGTTCAGGTTTTAATTTAGGGTTTAGGGTTTTTAGTTTTTTTTTAACAAAGAATAAATTCATATTCAACTTTTATTCTTTTCGATTTCATCAACCAAGTAGTAACACACTAAGTTTTCTAAGACATAAGCGATGACATAGAACCACCCCACCCCACCCTCTCGAGTAGCGGGATCCACCATCATAACTCTGATCTCTCCTCCATCATCACGGCTGTAACCTCCATCGCTCCTCCTCCCACCTCCATAACCACCACTATTCTCACCACCACCTCCATATCCACTAGCACCTTTACATCCCCACCACCATGCAAATCGCCACCTTCACCTCCACCTCCGCATCTAGCCGAGCCTAGTTGAATGTGATGTTCTGACATCGTGTCCCCATCTGGGTTTAGGTTTGTTAGGTTTATTAGGTTTTAGTTTAGGTTTATTTTAATTTATTTAGTTACTTTAGGATTAGGTTTAGCATTGCCCTTTAGGGTTTAGGGTTAGGATTTAGGGTTTAGGTTTAGGGTTTAGGGTTTAGGTTTATTCTTTAATTTGTTTAGTTACTTTAAGTTTAGTTGTTTAGAGTTTAGGGTATGAGGTTAGTGTTTAGGGTTTAGGGTTTAGGGTGGGCACAGAGAGGGTTTATGCTTTACCTGCTTATGATGGGAGGTTAGGGTTTAGGCAGGGTTATTATTAGGGTTTAGGTTTAGGGTTTGTGGCCCAAAGATTTAGGATTTAGGGTGGGTTTAGAGTTTAGGTTTGTGGCCCAGGACTAGGGCCAGGGTCAAGAGGTCCAGGGTCCATGCTTTAGTTTAGGTTTAGGACTTTCTAATTTAGGGTTTAGGGTGGTTTAGTGTTTACGTTTAGGACATAAGATTTTAGGTTTAGTGTCAGAGCCCAGGTTTAGTTTGTGTTTTAGGTTCAGTTTTAGTTTAGGCTTTAGGGTTTAGAGTTTAAGATTTAGGGTTTAGGGTTTTTAGGGTTTAGGGTTTAGGGTTTAGTGTTTAAGGTTAGCTTAGGGTTTAGGGTCATTTTAAGATTTATTGTATAGGGTTTAGATTTTAAGCTTTAAGGTTTATGGTTTAGGGTTTTAGGGTTTAGGGTTTAGTGTTTAATGATTTAGGGTTTAGGGTTTAGGGTTTAGGGTTTAGGGTTTAGCATTTTAGGGTTTAGGGTTTAGGGATAGGGCTAGGGTTATTTTTAAGTTTTCAAATACATAAGTGATGACACAGATAAAAAATGAGGATGTATGTAGCAAATAAAAAACCCTAGATAACTAGAACCATCTCTACTATAAAGACACAGTTCCATAAGCAACAGTTCGGATCAGTCATTCTTTAGTTTTCTAGTTCCCATCAGAACCACCCCACCCTCTCGAGTAGCGGGATCCACCATCATAACAACGATCTCTCCCTCCATCATCACCATGGTTGTAACCTCCGTCGCTCCTCCCGCCTCCATAACCACCACTATTCTAACCACCACCTCCATATCCACTAGCACCTCTAGATCCTCCACCACCATTGCAATAACCGCCGCCTTCCCCTCCACCTCCAAATCTAGGCTAAGCCTGGTTGACAGTGATGTTCCACTCATGAAGGTTCTATCCATTCTTAGGGTTTAGGTTTCAGTTTATGTTTATTATGTTTTAGGCTTTAGGTTTATTTTTTTTTTAATTTATTTAGTTACTTTAGTATAGTTTAGGGTTTGGGATTTAGGGTTTAGGGTTAGGGTTTAGGTTTAGGATTTAAGGTTTACTGTTTAGGTTTATTCTTTAATTATTTAATTACTTTAGGTTTAGGTTTAGGGTTTGGGGTTTAGGGTTTAGGGTTTTGGGTTATGGTTAGTGTTTAGGGTTTAGGGTTTTGGGTTTAGGGTATAGGGTTTTAGGGTTTATGCTTTTAATGTTTAGGATCAGGTTTAGAGTTTAGTTTGTAGGTTTACCATGGTTTAGGGTTTAGGGTTTAGGGTTTTAGGGTTTAGTGTTTAGGGTTTAGGGTTTAGGGATTTGGGTTTTTAGTGTTTAGGATTTAGGGTTTAGTGTTTAAGTTTTAGGTATAGGGTTGAGGTTTTAGTTTAGGTTTTAGGATTTCTGATTTAGGCTTTATGGTTTATGGTTTATAATTTATTTTTTAGGGTTTAGGGTTTAGGGTTTTAAGGTTTTAGGGTTTAGGGTTTAGGGTTTAGGGTTTGTTTCGGGTTTAGGGTTTAGGTTTTAAGTCTAGGATTCAAGTTTTAGTTTAGGGTTTAGGTCTAGGGTTAAGGTTTTAGTTTACCTTTAAGATTAAGCCGATCAATTAATCCTAAATTTTATTTTAATTAATGGGATGACCTCTACCTCCCATGATTTTCTTGGGATTTATTGCTCACTAAATAAAGAAATTGACTAATTGAACCCTAAATCTCTTTAAGTTAATGATGAATTAATCCCATGAATAGTAATAAATTGCTTAATTCAATTTATTAATCACTGCTCAATAGTAAATGAACTAAGGAATTGAGTTTAGGGTTTAGGGTTTAAGGTTTTTGAGTTTATGATTTTAGGGATTAGGGTTTAGGGTTAGTGTTTAGGGTTTAGGGTTTAGGGTTTTAGGCAGGTTTAGTTTGTGGTTTAGTTTTAGAGGGTTTAAGAGTCCAGGGTCCGCCTCTTAGGTTTAGGGCCCAGGTTTTTGGCCTGGGCTGGAAGGTTTAGTATTTAGGAGTGCCCAGGGCCCAGGGCCCATGGCCCAGGATACAGTTTAGGTTTAGGGCCTGAGCCCAGTTTAGTTTAGGTTTAGGCCCAGTTTAGGCCTTTAGGGCCCAGGGTGTACAGGGTTTAGGTGGGTCAAGATAGGGTTTCATTTAGGCCCAGGGCCCAGGGCCTTGGCCTGGGGTCAGGATTTAGGTAGGTCAGTGGTGGGCCTGGGAGTAAGGGTGTGTGCCTAGGGTCTTGGTTTAGTTTTAGGATTTAGGTAGGGTCTGGGTTTTTTAACCAAGAAAACTTATAGGTTTAAGTTTATTTATTTTATTTTGTTTATTATTTATTTATTTTTGTTTATTTAATTTTTTATTTTTATTTAGGTTTATTTTTATTTTTATTTAGTTTAGTTTAATTATTTTAGGTTTAATTATTTTAGTTTAGGTTTTTTATTTTAGCTTATTTTCTTAATTTAGGTTTAGGTTTATTTATAGTTTAGTTTTATTTTTATTTTATTTTTTTAGGCTTAGGTTTTATTTTTTATTTAGCTTCATTTTATTTTATTTTTTAGGTTTAGGTTTAGGTTTTATTTTAGGTTTATTTTCAGGTTTTTTAGTTCAATTTAGGTTTTTATGTATTATATTTTAGTTTAGTTTTTACTTTTTCTTTTATATTCTTTTTAGGTTTAGGTTTAGGATTAGGTCTAGGTTTAGGTTTTAGTTTAGGTTTTTATTTTATTTTATTTTGGTTTAGGTTTTTTATTTATTTTATTCTTAGGATTTATTTAGTTTAGGTTTAGGTTTTTAGCTTTTTAGGGTTTAGGGTTTAAGGTTAGTTGAGGGTTTAGCATTTAGAGTTTGGTGGGGGGGGGTTTAGGTAGGATTTAAGGTTTATTGTTTAGGTTTTACGGTTGAGGGTTTAGGGTTTATGGGTTTAGGGTTTAGGGTTTAGGGTTTATGGTTTGTGTTTAGTAGGGTCTGGGGTTCTTTAGTTTAGGGTTTAATGTTTTGGTTTTTATATTAATAGAGAACAAATTCAGATTCAACATTTCTTCTTTTCAATTTCATGATCCAAATAACA
The DNA here is from genome assembly GCA_021442155.1 of Cymbidium sinense. Classification (NCBI taxonomy): domain Eukaryota; kingdom Viridiplantae; phylum Streptophyta; class Magnoliopsida; order Asparagales; family Orchidaceae; genus Cymbidium; species Cymbidium sinense. The sequence goes on from CM038222.1 coordinate 52,821,959, forward strand.
CACCAAGTTTTTTAAGACACAAGTGACAACATAGATTAAAAATGAGCACACATAGAGCAAATAAAAAACCCTAGATAACTAGAATCATCTCTAATGTAAATACATAGTTCTATAAGTAGTAGATCGGATTGGCCGATCTTCAGTTACTCGAGCACCCATCAAAATCACCCGGCCTCTCGAGTAGTGGGATCCACCATGATTGTAATCTTCATCGCTCCTCCCACCTCCATAACCACCACTGCTTTGACCACCACCTCCATATCCACCAGCACAATCAAATCCCCCACCACCACTATGATAACCGTCACCTCCGCCTTCTCCTCCATCGCCAAATCTTAACTGAGCCTGGTTGACAATGATGTTCCCCGTAAAGGTTCTACCCATTCTTAGGGTTTTAGTTTATTATGTTTTAGGGTTTGAGCTTATCTTTTAACTTATTTAGTTACTTTAAGTTTAGGGTTAGGTATTTAAGGTTAGGGTTTAAGGTTTAGGTTTTAGTGTTAATGCTTTGTGGAATGGGGGTTTGTGTCAGGGTTTATGGTTTAGGGTTTGTGGTTTAGGTGCAAGGTTTAGGCTTTAGGGTTTAGAGTTTCGAGGGTTTGTGGTTTTAGGGTTCAGGGTTAGTTTAAGGTTTGGGTTAGTAATGGGTTTAGTGGATTATGGTTTAGTGGGTTTTAAAATTAAATAAACTGATAGGTTTAGGTTTATTTAGTTTATATAATTTATTTTTTATTTATTTTAGTTTATTTTATTTTTAGTTTTTATTTAGGTTTACTTTTTATTTTTATTTACTTTAGTTTATTTATTTTAAGTTTATTTATTTTTGTTTAAGTTTATGCTTATTTTTTAGTTTAATTTTATTTTAATTTTTCTTTTTAGGTTTAGGTTTTTTTATTTTTAGGTTCAGGTTTAAGTTTTTTTTTCTTTTTTTTAGGTTTAGGTTTAAGTTTTTATTTTAAGTTTACTTTTAGGTTTTATTTTTTAGTTTAAGTTTAGGTTTATGTTTAGTTTATTTTATTTTATTTAGTTTAAGGTTTAGGTTTAGTTTATTTTATGTTTAAGTTTAGGTTTTATTTATTTTAGTTTAGTTTATTTTAGTTTATGTTTAGGTTTATTTTATTTTGTTTATTTTAGGTTAAGGTTTTTTAGTTTAGGTTTTAGGTTTTATTTTATTTATTTATTTTTAGATTTTATTTATTTATTTATTTTTAGGTTTTATTTTTAGGATTATAATTTAGGTTTAGTTTTTGTTTAGTTTTTTTTTTATTTTGTTTTAGGTTTATTAAATTTTTATTTTACATTGAGTTTTTATTTTATTTAAGTTTTTTAGTTTTAGGTTAATTTTATTTTTTAGTTTAGTTTAGGTTTTCATTTGTTTTATTTTAATTTAGCTTTTTTTTATTTTATTTTATTTTTACATTTATGTTCAGGTTTAGGTTTAGGTTCAGGTTAATGTTCTAGTTTAGGTTTTTATTTTATCTTATTTTTTTATTTTATTCAACTTTATGTTTTTAATTATTTTATTTTTAGGTTTTATTTAGTTTAGGTTTCAGCTTTTAAGATTTTAGGGTTTACGGTTTAGGGTTTAAGGTTTAGGGTTTACAGTTTGGGGTTTATGGTTTAGGGTTTGGGGTTTAGGGTTTGGGGTTATATGTTTTAGGGTTTAGAGTATAGGGTTTAGGGTTTAAGGTTTAAGATTTAGGGTTTAGGTTTTAGGGTTTAAGGTTTAGGGTTTTTTATTTCTTTTAGGTTTTTTAAAATTAAGTAAACTGGTAGGTTTTATGTTTATTTCGTTATTTTTTATTTATTTTAGTTTTTTATTTTTTTATTTTTATTTTTATTTAGTTTAGTTTATTCATTTGATGTTTATTTATTTTAGTTTATTTTTTAAGTTTAGGTTTATTTTTTAATTGAGTTTTATTTTATTTTATTTTTTGGTTTAGGTTTTATTTTTTTTATTTTAAGTTTAGCTTTAGGTTTTTATTTTATTTTTTTAGGTTTAGGTTTTAGGTTTTTATTTTAGCTTTATTTTTAGGATTTATTTTTTTACTTTAGGTTTAGGTTTATTTTTAGTTTAATTTATTTTGTTTAGTTTGGGTTCAGGTTTATGTTTAGTTTATCTTAGGTTTAGGTTTGTGTTTTATTTATTAGAGTTTAGGTTTAGGTTTAGGTTTAATTTGTTTATTTTATTATTATTTTTAGTTTTAGTTTTTATTTTTAGTTTATGGTTTGGGTTGTATTTTTTATTTATTTTAGGTTTATTTTTTAGGTTTAGGTTTTTAGTTAGTTTTTATTTTATTTTATTTCAGGTTTATTTTATTATTATTTTACATTTACTTTTTATTTTATTTAAGTTTTTTATTCTTAGGTTTATTTTATTTTTTTAGTTTAGTTTAGCTTTTTATTTATTTTATTTTTGTAGATTTTTATTTTTATTTTTTTTATTTTTAGTTTTAGACTTAGGTTTTAGTTTAAGTTTTTATTTTACTTTATTTTATTATTTTAATTAAATTTATGTTTTTTTATTTATGTTTTTTTAGGTTTTATTTAGGGTTTGGGGTTTAGGGTTAGGTTTTAGGGTATAAGGTTTATGGTTTAGGGTTTAGTGTTTAGGGTTTAGGGTTTAGGGTTTAGTGTTTATGCTTTAGGTTTTAGGGTTTTAGGGTTTAGGGTTTAAGGTTAGCTTAGGGTTTATTGTTAGTTTAGGCCTTAGGGTTTAAGGTTTAAAGTTTAGGATTTAAGGTTTAGGATTTTTAGGGTTTAGGGTTTATGGTTTAGGGTTAGTTTTTGGGCTTAGGGTTTAGGGTTTTTTTGTTTTGTTTGTTTTTATTTTTATTTTTTAAAATTAAGTAAATTGATGGGTTTTAGTTTAATTAGTTTATTTTTATTTATTTTAGTTTATTTTATTTTTTATTTTTTATTTTTATTTTTATTTAATTTAGTTTATTTATTTTTTTTTTTTTTTAGGTTTAGGTTTAGGTTTGGTTTATTTTTAGTTGAGTTTTTTTTGTTAGGTTTAATTTTTTATTTTTAGGTTTACCTTTAGGTTTTTATTTTATTTTTCTAGGTTTAGGTTTTATGTTTTTATTTTAGGTTTATTTTTAGATTTTATTTTTTAGTTTAGGTTTAGGTTTATTTTTAGTTTATTTTATTTTATTTAGTTTAGGTTCAAGTATAAGATTAGTTTATTTTAGTTTTAGGCTTAGGTTTAGGTTTATTTGTTTATTTTTTTTATTTTATTTTAAGTTTTTATTTTTAGTTTAGAGTTTGGATTTTAATTTTTATTTATTTTTAGGTTTTTTTTTAGGTTTAGGTTTTCATTTAGTTTTTATTTTATTTTTTTATGTTTAATTTATTTTTATTTTACATTCACTTTTTGTTTTATTTAGGTTATTTATTCTTAGGTTTATTTTGTTTTTATTAGTTTAGTTTAGTTCTTTTTATTTTATTTTGGGGTAATTTGGTTTTTTATTTTATTTTATTTTTAGGTTTAGCTTAGGTTTTAGTTTGGGTTTTTAATTTATTTTTTATTTTATTTTATTTAAGTTTATGTTTTTTTATTCATGTTTTTTAGGTTTTATTTAGGTTTATGTTTTTTTGGGTTTAGGGTTTAGGGTTTTGAGTTTAGTGTTTAAATTTTAGGGTTTAAGATTTAGAATTTAGGGTTTAGTGTTTAGGCTTTAGGATTTTTAGGGCTTAGGGTTTAGGTTCAGGTTTATTTTAGTTTAAGTTTTTTTTTAAGTTTTTTTTTAGGTTTAGGTTCAGGTTTATGTTTATTTTTTAGTTTAGTTTTATTTTTTTTATTAGGTTTAGGTTTTAGTTTTTATTATTAGGTTTAGGTTTATGATTTTATTTCATTTTTTTAGGTTTAGGTTTAAAGCTTTAATTTTAGGTTTATTTTAGGGAATTATTTTTTAGATTAAGTTTACGTTTATTTTTAGTTTATTTTATTTGATTTAGTTTAGGGTTTAGGATAAATTTATTTTAGGTTTAGGTTTAGGTTTTATTTATTTTAGTTTAGTTTATTATAACTTAGGTTTATGTTTATTTTATTTTGTTTATTTTTGGTTTAGGTTTTTTTTTTAGTTTAAGGTTTAGGCTTTATTTTTTTATTTATTTTAGGTATATTTTTTGATAAGGTTTTTATTTAGTTTTTATTTATTTTTCTTTTTAATTTATTTTATTTTTATTTATTTTTAAGTTTATTTTTTAGGTTTTGGTTTTTATTTAGTTTTTATTTTAGGTTTATTTTGGTTTTAATTTTATTTTGGTTTTAATTTTATTTTAGTTTTTATTTTATTTAGGATTTTCATATTTAGGTTTATTTTATTTCTTAGTTTAATTTAAGTTTTTAATTATTTTATTTTAGTTTAGTTTTTATTTTTTATTTTCTTTTATTTTTAGGTTTTTGTTTTAGGTTTAGGTTTAGGTTTAGTTTTAGGTTTTAGTTTAGGTTTATATTTTATTTATTATATTTTATTTAGGTTTAGGTTTTTTATTTATTTTATTTTAGGTTTTATTTAGTTTAAGTTTAGGTTTTTAGGTTTTAGGGTTTTAGGCATTATGGTTTAGGGTTTAGGGTTTATGGTTTGGGGTTTAAGATTGTAGGTTTTAGGGTTTAGGGTTTACGATTAAGGGTTTAGGGTTTTGGGTTTTGGGGTTTTGTGTTTAGGTTTTAGGGTTTAAGGTTTAGGGTTTAAGGTTTAGGGTTTTAGGGTTTAAGGTTTAGGGTTTAGGGTTGTAGATTTAGGGTTTATTGTTTAGGGTTTAGGGTTTAGTTTTAGAGTTTAGTATTATTTATTAGAAATTTTTAATTTTCTAATTTTTTTTATTTAAGGGTTTAGGGTTTTCTATTTAGGGTTTAGGTTTTAGGTTTGGGGTTCAGGTTTTAGTTTAGGGTTTAGGGTTTTAGTTTTTTTAACAAAGAATAAATTCATATTCAACATTTCTTCTTTTCGATTTCATCAACCAAGTAGTAACACAATAAGTTTTCTAAGACATAAGCGATGACATAGAACCACCCCACCCCACCCTCTCGAGTAGCGGGATCCACCATCATAACTCCGATCTCTCCCTCCATCATCACCACGGCTGTAACCTCCATCGCTCCTCCCACCTCCATAACCACCACTATTCTGACCACCACCTCCATATCCACTAGCACCTTTACATCCCCTACCACCACTGCAATAATCGTCACCTTCACCTCCACCTCCAGATCTAGGCTGAGCCTGGTTGAATGTGATGTTCTAGACATCAAGGTTCTGTCCATTCTTAGGGTTTAGGTTTCAGTTTAGGTTTATTAGGTTTTAAGCTTTAGGTTTATTTTTTTAATTTATTTAGTTACTTTAGGATTAGGTTTAGCAATTGCCCTTTAGGGTTTAGGGTTAGATTTAGGGTTTAGGGTTTAGGGTTTAGGGTTTAGGTTTATTCTTTAATTTGTTTAGTTACTTTAAGTTTAGGTTTAGGGTTTACGGTTTAGGGTTTAGCGTTATGGTTAGTGTTTAGGGTTTAGGGTTTAGGGTTTAGGGTATAGAGTTTTAGGGTTTATGCTTTTACGGTTTATGATTTAGGGTTAGGTTTTAGGGTTTAGGGTTTAGGGTTTATTATTTAGGGTTTAGGGTTTAGGGTTTAGGGTTTTAGCATTTAGGATTTAGGGTTTTGGGTTTAGAGTTTAGGGTTTTCAGGGTTTAGGATTTAGGGTTTAGGGTTAAGTTTTAGGTCTAGGGTTCATGCTTTAGTTTAGGGTTTAGGATTTCTAATTTAGGGTTTAGGGTTTAAGGTTTAGTGTTTATGGTTTAGGATATAAGATTTTTAGGTTTAGTGTTTAGAGTTTAGGGTTTAGGTTTTAGGTTTAGGGTTCAGGTTTTAGTTTAGGCTTTTGGGTTTAGAGTTTAAAATTTAGGGTTTAGGGTTTTAAGGTTTAGGGTTTAGGGTTTAGTGTTTAAGGTTAGCTTAGGGTTTAGGGTCATTTTAAGATTTATTGTATTGTGTTTTGATTTTAAGCTTTAGGGTTTATGGTTTAGGGTTTTAGGGTTTAGGGTTTAGGTTTTAGGGTTTAGGGTTTAGTGTTTAAGGATTTAGGGTTTAGGGTTTAGGGTTTAGGGTTTAGGGTTTAGCATTTTAGGGTTTAGGGTTTAGGGATAGGGCTAGGGTTATTTTTAAGTTTTCAAATACATAAGTGATTGATAAAAAAATGAGGATGTATGTAGCAAATAAAAAACCCTAGATAACTAGAACCATCTCTACTATAAAAACACAGTTCCATAAGCAACAGTTCGGATCAGTCATTCTTTAGTTTTCTACTTCCCATCAGAACCACCCCACCCTCTCGAGTAGCGGGATCCACCATCATAACAACGATCTCTCCCTCCATCATCACCATGGTTGTAACCTCCAGGCTCCTCCCCATCCACCTATTCTAACCACCACCTCCATATCCACTAGCACCTCTAGATCCTCCACCACCATTGCAATAACCGCCTTCACCTCCACCTCCAAATCAAGCTTTGGTTGTGATGATGTTCCACTCATGAAGGTTCTATCCATTCTTAGGGTTTAGGTTTCAGTTTATGTTTATTATGTTTTAGGCTTTAGGTTTATTTTTTAATTTATTTAGTTACTTTAGTATTAGGTTTAGGGTTTGGGATTTAGGGTTTAGGGTTAGGGTTTAGGTTTAGGATTTAAGGTTTACTGTTTAGGTTTATTCTTTAATTATTTAATTACTTTAGGTTTAGGTTTAGGGTTTAGGTTTAGGGTTTTGGGTTATGGTTAGTGTTTAGTTTAGGGTTTGGGTTTAGGTATAGGTTTTAGGTTTATGCTTTTAATGTTTAGAATTTAGGTTAGTTTAGAGTTTAGTTTAGGTTTGATTTATAGTTTAGAGTTTAGAGTTTAGGTTTTAGGTTTAGTGTTTAGGGTTTAGGTTTAGGATTTAGGTTTTAGTGTTTAGAATTTAGAGTTTAGTGTTTAAGTTTAGAGTATAGGTTGAGTTTTAGTTTAGGTTTTAGATTTGATTTACTTTATAGTTTATAGTTTATAATTTATTTTAGGGTTTAGGTTTAAGTTTTAAGTTTTAGTTTAGGGTTTAGTTTAGGTTTTAGGTTTTGAGTTTAGGTTTAGGTTTTAAGTCTAGGATTCAAGTTTTAGTTTAGGGTTTAGGTCTAGGGTTAAGGTTTTAGTTTACCTTTAAGATTAAGCGATCAATTAATCCTAAATTTTATGGCTTAATTAATGGGATGACCTCTACCTCCCATGATTTTCTTGGGATTTATTGCTCACTTAAATAAAGAAATTGACTAATTGAACCCTAAATACTCTTTTAAGTTAATTAATGATGAATTAATCCCATGAATAGTAATAAATTGCTTAATTCAATTTATTAATCACTGCTCAATAGTAAATGAACTAAGGAATTGAGTTTAGGGTTTAGGGTTTAAGGTTTTTGAGTTTATGATTTTAGATTAGGGTTTAGGGTTAGTGTTTAGGGTTTAGGGTTTAGGGTTTTAGGGATTAGGGTTTAAGGTTTAGGGTTTAGGGTTTTTAGTTTTTAGGGTTTAAGTTTTAGGTCTAGGGTTCAGTTTTATTTTAGGGTTTAGGGTTTAGGGTTTAGGTTTTAAGGTTTATGGTTTAGGTTTTAAGGTTTAGTATTTAGGGTTTTAGGGTTTAGGGTTTAGGGTTTAGGGTTTATGGTTTAGGATATAGAGTTTTAAGGGTTTAGGGTTTAGAGTTTAGGGTTTAGGTTTTAGGTTTAGGGTTTAGGTTTTAGTTTAGGCTTTAGGGTTTAGGGTTTAAGGTATAGGGTTTAGGGTTTAGTGTTTAAGGTTAAGATAGGGTTTAGGGTTATTTTAAGGCTTATGGTATAGGGTTTAGGTTTTAGGCTTTAGGCTTTAGGGTTTAGGGTTTTAGGGTTTAGGGTTTAGGTTTTAGGGTTTAGGGTTTAGTGTTTAAGGATTTAGGGTTTAGGGTTTATGGTTGTAGATTTAGTGTTTAAGGTTTACATTTAGTTTTAGGGTTTAGGGTTTAAGGTTAGGGTTTTTTATTTTTTATCTTTTATTTATTTTTAGGGTTTAAGGTTTTCAATTTAGGGTTTAGGGTTTATGTTTTAGGTTTAGGGTTCTAATTTTAATTTAGGGTTTAGGGTTTTTAATTTTTTAAGTGATAATAAATTCAGATTCAACATTTCTTCTTCTCGATCTCATCAACCACGTAGAAACACACCAAGCTTTCAAAGACACAAGTGACGGCATAGATCAAAAATGAGGAGACATCGAGCAAATAAAAAACTTTAGATAACTTGAACCATCTCTTATAAAGCCCATTTCCATAAGCAGCAGATCAGATCGGCCATTCTTTAGTTTCTCCAGTTGTCATCAGAACCACCCTAGCCTCTTGAGTAGCGGGATCCACCATCATAACCCCGATCTCACCCTCTGTCACCACCACGAATGTAACCTCCTTCACTCCTCCCGCCTCCAAAACCACCACTACTATGACCACCACCACCATATCTACCAACACCTCTAGATCCCCCTCCACCACTACAATAATTGCCGTCTTCACCTCCACCTCTAGATCTAGGCAGCACAGTTGGAGTGATGTTCCGAAGAGGTTACGTCCATTCTTAGGTTTAGGTTTAGGTTTAGGTTTATTAGGTTTTAGGGTTTGGGTTTATTTTTTAATTTATTTAGTTACTTTAAGATTAGCTTTAAGGTTTGGGGTTTAGGGTTTAGGGTTTAGGGTTGGGGTTTAAGGTTTAAGGTTTAGGGTTTAGATTTATTTTATAATTTATTTAGTTACTTTAGGTTTAGGTTTAGGGTTTGTGGTTTAAGATTTATGGTTTAGGATTTATGGTTTAGGGTTTAGGGTTAGGGTTAGGGTTTATGGCTTAGGTTTTAGGGTTCAAGGTTTATGGTTTAAGGTTTAGGGTTTAGGGTTTAGGGTTTAGGGTTAGGGTTTAGAGTTTAGAGTTTAGGGTTTTAGGGTTTAGGGTTTAGGGTTTAGGGTTTAGGGTTTAGGTATAGGGTTCAGGTTTTAGTTTAGGGTTTAAAGTTTTTTATTTAGGGTTTAAGGTATAGTATTTTTAGTTTAGGTTTTAGGGTTTTGGGTTTAGGATTTTAGGGTTTAGGGTTTAGGTCTTGGATTTACGTTTTAGTTTAGGGTTTAGGTTTTTGGTCTAGGGTTCAAGTTTTAGTTTAGGATTTAGATTAAGTGAGCAGTTAATTCTAAATTTTTTGGGTTAATTTAATTGGATGACCTCTACCTCCCATGATTTTCTTGGGATTTATTGCTCACTTAATTAGGAAAATTGGCTAATTAAACTTTAATTACTCTTTTAAGTTAATTAATGACTAATTAATCCCATGAACAATAATAAATTGGTTAATCAAGTTTATTAATCATTGCTCCATAGTAAATTAACTAAGGAATAGGTTTAGGGTTTTAGGTTTTAGAGTTTATGATTTTAGGGTTTTAGGTTTAGGAGGAGTTTAGGGTTTAGGTTTAGGTTTAGTTTTTTAGGGTTTAGGGTTTAAGGTTTTAGGGTTTAGGAACTTAGAGTTTAAGTCAGGTTAGTTTTGGATAAGGTTTAGAGTTTAGATTTAATTTAGGTTTTAGGAGTTTAGAGTTTGAGTTTTAGGTTTAAGTTTAAGGTTTAGGGTTTAGGTTTAGTGATTTAATTTAAGTTTAGGGTTTTAAGTTTAGGGTTTTAGGGTTTAGGGTTAGTTTTTAGGGGTTTAAGGTTTATGTTTAGGGTTTAAGGTTTAGGGTTTAGGTTTAAGTTAGGGTTATGATGTTTAAAGTTTAGGGTTATAGGTTTAGGGTTGTAGCTTTAGGGTTATATGTTTAGGGTTAATTTTAGGGTTTAAGTCTTAGGGTTTAGGGTTTAGCATTTAGGGTTTACAGTTTACGGTTTAAGGTTTTGGGGCTTTTAAAAAGGTGGTAGGAGTTTTTCTTTAGTTTTTTTAGTTTATTATTTTATTTATTTTAGTTTATTTTATCTTTTATTTCTATTTATGTTTATTTTTATTTTTATTTAGTTTATTTTAGGTTTATTTATTTTAGTTCAAATTTTTTATTTTAGTTTACTTTTGAAGTTTAGGTTTAGGTTTATGTTTATTTTTTTTTTAGGTTTTCGTTTTAGGTTTTTATTTTAGGTTAATTATTAGGTTTTATTTGTTAGTTTAGATTTAGGTTTATTTTTTGTTTATTTTATTTTATTTAGTTTAGGCTTCATGTTAAGCTTATTTTAGATTTAAGTTTAGGTTTTCTTTATTTTAGTTTAGGTTTAGGTTTATTTTATTTTATTTACATTAGGTTTATGTTTTATTAATTTTTTTAGTTTAAGGTTTAGGTTTTATTTTTTATTTATTTTTTAGGTTTATTTTTTAGGTTTAGGTTTTTACTTCATTTTATTTTAGGTTTATTTTCTTTTTATTTTTTTGTTTAGTTTTATTTTATTTAGGATATTTACTTTTAGATTTATTTTATTTTTAGTTTAGTTTAGGTATTTATTTATTTCATTTTAGTTTAGTTTTTATTTTATATTTTATTATATTTTTAGGTTTAATTTTAAGTTTAGGTTTAGTTTTGGTTTTTATTTTATTTTCTTTTATTTTATTTTATTTAGGTTTAGATTTTAATTTATTTTATATTTTTATGCTTTATTTAGTTTAGGATTCAATTTTTTAAGTTTTTAGTGTTTAAAGTTTAGGGTTTAAGGTTGTAGGTTTAGGTTTTAGGGTTTAAGGTTTAGGGTTTAGGGTCTTAGGCTTTAGGGTTTAGGGTTTAGTGTTTAGAGTTAGTTATAGGGTTAGGTTGTTTTTTTTAAATAAGTAAACTAGCAGGTTTATGTTTATTTAGTTTATTTTATTTTTATTTTTATTTAGGTATATTTTTATTTTTAATTAGTTTAGTTTATTTATTTTAGGTTTATTTATTTTAGCTTAGGTTTGTTTATTTTTGTTTATTTTATAGGTTTAGGTTTTTTTAGTTTAGTTTTATTTTTATTTAATTTGTTAGGTTTAGGTTTTATTTTTTATTTTTAGGTTTAGGTTTAGGTTTTTATTTTATTTTTTTAGGCTTAGGTTTTAGGTTTTTATTTTAGGTTTACTTTTAGGTTTTACTTTTTAGTTTAGGTTTAGGTTTATTTTTATTTTATTTTATTTTATTTAGTTTATGTTTAGGTTTAGGTTTAGTTTATTTTATGTTTAGGTTTATTTTATTTGGTTTATTTTATTTTTATTTTAGGTTTAGTTTTTTTTTTAGTTTACGGTTTAGGTTTTCTTTTTTAAGGTTTATTTTTTAGGTTTAGGTTTTTATTTAGTTTTTATTTTATTTCATTTTATGTTTATTTTATTTTTACTCTATGTTTAATTTTTATTTTATTTAGGTTTTTTATTCTTAGGTTTATTTTATTTTTTAATTTAGTTTAGGTTTTTATTTATTTTATTTTAGCATATTTTTCTTTTTGAGTTTACTTTATTTTTGCATTTAGGTTTAGGTTTTTATTTTATTTTATTTTTTTATTTTATTTATATTTAGGTTTTTAGGTTTTTAAGGTGTAGGGTTTAGCGTTAGGGTTTAGGGTTTAGGGTTTAGGGTTTTGGAGTTTAAGGTTTTAGGGTTTACGATTTTGATTACGCGTTTAGGGTTTAGGCTTTAGGCTTTAGGCTTTAGGGTTTAGGGTTTAGAGTTTAGGGTTTGGGATTTGGGGTTATGGTTTTAGGATTTAGGGTTTAGGGTTGTACGTTTAGGGTTGTAGGTTTAGGGTTTAGGGTTAGGGTTTTTTTATTTTATTTTATTATTTATTTTTAGGGTTTAGGGTTTATGTTTAGGGTTTAGGTTTTAGGTTTAGGGTTTATGTTTTAGTTTAGGGTTTAGGGTTTTTGGTTTTTTTTTAACAGAGAACAAATTCAGATTCAACATTTCTTCTTTTCGATTTCATCAACCATGTAACACACCAAGTTCTCTAAGGCACAAGCGACAACATTGATAAAAAATGAGCACACATAGAGCAAATCAAAAACTATAGATAACTAAAACTGTCTCTACTATAAAACGCAGTTCCATAAGCCACTCTTCAATTTCTCCGATTCCCATCAGAACCACCTTGAGCTGCTGAGTAGCGAGATCCACCATCATATCCTCGATCTCTCCCTCCTATAACCACCACTGCTCCGACCACCATGTCCATAAGCACCAGCACCTCCAGATCTCCCACCACCACTACAATAACTGCCACCTTTGCCTTCACCTCCACTAGATCTAGACTGAACTTGGTTGATAGTGATGTTCCTGCCGTCAATGTTCCTCCCATTCTTAGGGTTTTGTTTAGGTTTAGGTTTATTTTTTAGTTTATTTAGTTACTTTAGGTTTAGGTTTAGGGTTTAGGGTTTGGGGTTTAAGATTTTTTTTTAAACTCAAATGATTTCATAACAAACAAGAAATTACCAAATCATGCAAGACATTATCCTCTAACTAATAAAATGGGATAAAATAGAATGTAATTCAAAAATTCACAAAAATAGTATTTCACAAAATAATTTAACTCCCAGAGATAATAAAATTTTATTTGATAGAAGGCCAACAAAGCTTTGTCAAACAAGCTGAAATCCCATATCATCATCAGATTCCTCAGTAGGCTCTTCCTTCTTCTCTTCCAATACGATGGCGGCGGCGGCAACAAGAGTACCGAAGCATCACAGCGACCATAGCAAATTTACTAAGATTCTTCAAATACCGCTTAAACTTCTTGGCCAACGGGTATGTACAATCAGTGGCAATCGTGATGGCGAGGACATTCTTGTAAGTGTTGATGAACATGTGGGGCGCTACAGCAAGTTTGGGATAAGAGAGGGCTAGTGAGAGAGAATTGATTATTGAAAGGCCTATCAAAAACTTCTTGATGAGATCATGTTTACTGAGGTCAAGTGCCTCAGGACTAAACACCGATCCATCATCATAGACAGATTGGTTGACCATGCCATAAGAGAACGGCATAATCCCCAGCTTAGCGAGGAGTGCAGCCTCTGAGGATCCCACCTCATCGCCTTTTTTAATTAGCTTAATCGAGTGATAAATTCAACAGTACCCTTGTTGATATTAGTTGGAATATTGACAACCTGGAAGAAAGAAGTTTGTAAAGGATCCAGACCAATGATGCTTGGAGCAACCACAACATCAATAGGTGCAATAAGACCAACATTGGCAGGAGCACCAACTTTGTATTTCACAACCTCTTCACTGACTTCTTTAAGATCACCTTTCATAAAAATTAGCTCAAGGGTTTAGAGTTTAGGGTTTTAGGGTTAATGCTTTTAGGGTTTAGCGTTTAGGGTTAGGGTTAGGGTTTAGGGTTTAGGGTTTATGATTTAAAGTTTAGGGTTTAAGGTTCAGGGTTTTGTAGGCTTTTGGGTTTAGGGTTTTTAGGCTTTAGGTTTTAGGGTTTAAGATTTAGGCTTTAGGGTTTAGGGGGGTTAGTTTGAGGGTTTAGGTTTACCTATTAGCGTTTAGGATTTAAGGTTTAGGGTTTTTTTAAGAAATTAAGTAAACTGGTAGGTTTAGGATTATTTAGTTTATTTATTATTTCTTTTTGTTTGTTTTATTTTTTTATTTTTATTTATGTTTATTTTTATTATTTAGTTTAGTTTATTTATTTTATGTTCTTTATTTAAGTTTAGGTTTTTTATTTTTGTTTATTTTTTATGTTTAGGTTTAGGTTTTTAGTTGAGTTTTATTTTTATTTTATTTTTAAGTTTAGGTTTTATTTTTTATTTTTAGGATTAGGTTTAGGTTTTTATTTTATTTTTTAGGTTTAGGTTTTAGGTTTATTTTTAGATTTTTTTTAGTTTAGGTAGGTTTATTTTTAGTTTAGTTTATTTTATTTAGTTTAGGTTTAGGTTTGGGTGTAGTTTATGTTAGGTTTAAGTTTAGATTTTATTCATTTTAGTTTAGTTTATTTTAGTTTAAGTTTAAGTTTATTTTATTTTGTTTATTTTATTTTTATTTTAGGTTTAGTTTTTTTTTTTTGGTTTAGGTTTTATTTATTTTTTTAGATTTAGTTTTTAAGTTTAGGTTTTTATTTTATTTTATTTTAGGTTTATTTTATTATTATTTTAGATTTAGTTTTATTTTATTTAGGTTTTTTAAGTTTATTTTATATTTTAATTTAGTTTTGGTTTTTATTTATTTAATTTTAGTTTTTTTTTGTGTTTAGGTTTTATCTTAAGTTTTTATTTTATTTTTATTTTATTTAGGTTTAGGTTTTTTATTTATTTTATTTGTTTTATTTAGTTTAGGTTTAGGTTTATAGGCTTTTAGGGTTTAAAGTTTAGGGTTAATGGTTTACTGTTTAGGGTTCTGGGTTTAGGGTTTAGCATTTTAGGATTTAGGGTTTTGGGGTTTAGGTTTTAGGGTTTAGGGTTTAGGGTTTAGGATTTTTAGGGTTTAAGATTTAGAGTTTTGGGTTTAGACTTTTTTTTTAACTAAAAGGAATTTATTGCTCAAAAAAATAGGTACAAAAGACCATATTAGAGGCTAAACTCAAGAAAAAAAAAACTACTGCTCAAATGAGCAATAGGAGAATCCTAAAGAGTTTAGTCCCTAAATTAATACATCAAAGAGCAATCAAGAAAAAAAAAATAAAGACAAAACTAAGAAAGCCAAGGAAAAGGCAAAAAAGGGGAAGAATCCACGGAGCTCCAAAAGAACCTCGAAAGAGACAAGATCCATAAGAAATGGAAACCTGCAACTGAAACAACTTCAACCATCTGAGAAAAAAGAGACCATTAGTAAGACTCAAGCTCCAAGAAGAAGAAAAGGCCAACTGAAAAAGTGAACCTACAACCTGCAAGAAATCTCAACCAGAAGGAGATCAAAAAAATAAAGAGAAAAAAACTCAAGCTCAGATATGAGAAAAGAAGGATAATCACAATAATGAGGGGCATTGAATCCTATGTGAATCCAACTTCAAAGAAGGGTTACAAATAGGAAAAGTCACCATCCACAAAAACATCAATGAAAAAATCCATCATATCATCATAGCCATCCCAACCAAAGAAAATACAAACTTATCATAATAGCCACCCAACCAAACAAAAAATGAAGCTAAGGAAACAAAAAGAGAAAGGAGACCAATAGATAAAATTAACATAAGGCAATCCCAACAAAACAAAATATGAACACCTATTAAAAAAGAGGGAGAAAAGAAGCTCACAAAAAAAAAGCCATCAAAGACAAAGCCAACAAAGCCCACAACAATACCAATCCAAAGCCCCCAAGGCACTAAGCCAACAGAGCCCACAACAACACCAATCCAAAGCCACCAAGGCACCAACCAAAGGAAAGGAAATAACCAACAGAGCAGCCACACAATAGAGCACCCAAGAGAAATAGCTCAAGAAAGAGTAAGTGGACCAAACCAACCAATAGAAAAAAAGAAGAAGGTTAGCAATAGTTAAAATAAACAGCTAAAGAAACAACTAGCCAATGGACAAACCACATGCCAAGGACAAAAAGCCCAACCTACCACCAACAAAGAGAGCAAAAGAACCAACCAAAGAAAGGCAAGCCAATAAGAACAAAGCCACTAGCAGAAAACCAACCAGTCAAAGGGCACCAAAAAAAACTCAGCACACAGGAAGCCATAAATCCCAAGCCAAAAGAAGGTAAATTAGCCAACAAGCCAATACTCCAAATAGCAAGAAAGCACACAACAAAAAGCTCAACCAATAGAAAAAACTAGCCAAAGGAAAAAACCTCCCAAAGATAGGAGAGATTATTTCCAAGAAGCTATAAAATGAGTTACCCTCGGCAAGTGAGGAGGGACATAAATCTGAACACTTTTTCTTCTTATAAATAGTTTTATAACATGCCCTTTCTCCAAAAAATCTCCATCCAAAAATGAATCATTATTGTTATAAAAGGCATGGGGATCAGTTGAAGCTAACAATTTGAAATAAGAGCATTTAGAATCATCCACAGAATTAGACAAAGGGAAATCAAAAATAGTATGCATTTCAGAATTAGAAGTGAAAGAAAGAGCAAAAACGGCTTTACTAAAAAGAAAATTATCAATATTTTCACCTTCCAACAAAATCTAAAGAGTATCCTCCTTATCTTCATTCATAAAAGAAGCAAGAGAAGAAGAATCCAAATTTTTAGTATAATCTTCATATAAGGGATTAAAATAAGATTCAAATCCCTTAGAAAAACATAGATATTTCTAAAATTCTGAACAGAATTACCAGCCATAGAAAAACCATCATTTTGAACTGAAATAGAACTATTCATAATGAGAGAATTATCACAGGTATCTAAATCTTATTTTTTAAAAGAAGGATCACCAATATTAAAAGATTGTCAGGACCAGAAGTTAAAATATCAAAAATAAGAACTTTCTTTTCACCACCATTCTTAATCACAGAAGGAAAAGTGATAGTCTCTTTCCCATGATCTAAAGTAGACATAGGAGAAAGAGAAATAACATCCAATTGGAAGAAATGGTGTTAACATCAATAATATTCGAACCATCATCATGAAAGGACTTATGCACAACATCCAAACCATTATAATCATTAACCACAGCCTCTAAAGTCTTCCATTTAATAAAATCATCTAAAGAAACACTTAGAGCATGATTATTAGTTAAAACTTTTTAGAAACATCAAAATTACACATCAAATTAGACAAATCATTAATAGGTAAAACTTTTTCAGAAGATTCATAAATCTGGTTTTGCAAAACATCAAAATTTTGAAAAGCATATTTTCCATTATCCAACTTGAGAGAACCATCAGTTTTTTCAACAAATGAATTCTTACTAGTGATTTTCTTCCTAAGAGAAGAATGAGCAATAAAGCATTCAGAAATTTCATGCCCATGAATCTTGCAATGATTACAAAAAATGGGAAAGTTCTCAAAAATAACTTTTTGAGAGTTATCGCATTTCTTTGAACCCAACCAAAATTCTTTTGGATATTTTTTAGTAATATCAATCTCTACAAGAATTCTAGCAATAGACAGTTTAGAAGAAGCAGCTGTTGCTTGATCAACTTGCAAAGGATGACCAAAAATCAACCCAATAGCATAAAGAAACTAATGATTAAATAGATGAATCCTCATGTTAGGTAAATAAATCCGAATATGAACATAGGAGACTCTTCATTAACATCAAACATAGGTGTCCAAATCAGAATACGCATTTGACAATTAAAAACATAGTTAGAATGCCTAGAAAAACTTATTCGGTAATCAAGTTCATTAGAAAGTTTAATCAAAAAATGCTTTGCATCATAAGCCCAATAGAAAAAGAACCAGATAAAGTCAATCTATCAAAAAAGAACGAATGTCTTCCATCTTTGGTCATTTAAATGAAAACTTTCCAATCAAAGAAAAAGAAAAAGGCTCAGCTAATCTTTCAATATCCTCATCTGAAATCATAATTACTGGAGCACCTTTAAAAGTATAAATCAAATTCAAAGGAGGCTCGATGGAGGAATTCTTACCAGCTAAAGCCTCATTGATAGATTTAGTAACAATAGTTAATTTAGAGATAGGGCTACCCAGAAAATCTGATGCCCTAGTGGGATCCATCAACACAAGGGATTTATCCCATGGATTTGAAGAAGTCGACACCATGAGTCATGGTGTCGTGATAAGAACAGGTCTAGATTGGGCCAAGGCGATAATCTATAAGGAATCCAAGAGAAAAAGCACTCAAAAACTCACCAAGAATGCGAGGGATCCCAAAATCGCTCACTAAGAGGGTTTAGTTAGTTTTAGGGTTTAGGTTTTAGGTATTGTGTTTATTAGTTATTATTAGGTTTGATTAGTTTTATGTTTAGTTTAGTTAGTTTAGTTTTAGTTAGGTTATTAGTTTAGTTTTAGTTAGGTTATTAGTTTAGTTTTAGTTATTATTACTTTAGGTTGGGTAGGTTGGTTAAGTTATTTATTTATTTATTTAGTTTGTTTATTTTATGGTTTAGTTTATTTTAGTTTATTAATTAATTATTATTAGATTATTAGTTAGTTATTTATTTAGTTTAGTTAGTTATAATTATTAGTTTATGGTTTTATTATTATTATTTAAGTTTTAGTTAGTTTTATTTTAGTTTTATTAGTTTTATTTTGTTAGTTTATTTATTAGTTTATTAGTTTATTTATGGGTTTAGGTTTATTAATTTATTATCATTAGTTTTTTAGTTGAGTTTATGGTTTACTTTTTTATTAGTTATTATTAGTTATTTATTATTTATTATTATTTTTAGTTTAGTTAGTTGGTTTATTATTAGTTTTGTTTTAGATTATTATTTTTATTTTATTATTATTATTAGTTTATATTTAATATTATTAGTTTTATTATTATTATTTAGTTAGGGTTTAAGATTTATTTATTTAGTTATTTATTAGTTAATTTATTATTATTTTTATTATTATTAGTTTAGTTAGTTAGTCATTAGTTATTATTATTATTAGTTTTTATTAGTTTAGTTATTATTAGTTAGTATTTTTATTATTATTAGTTTTTATCATGTTTATTTATTAGTTAGTTTTATGGTTTATTAGTTAAGTTTAGGGTTGTTTTTTACTTAGTTATTTTTATTATTATTATTTATTAGTTTAGTTTTAGTGTTTATTATTTATTATTTAGGTTTATTTATTAATTATTTAGTTTTATAATTAGTTTTTTTTTATTTTATTAGTTTATTCTTAGTTAGTTAGTTATTCATTTAGTTTAGCTAGTTATTATTAATAGTTTATGGTTTTATTATTATTTTGGTTTTAGTTAGTTTTAGTTAGTGGTTTAGTTTTATTAGTTTATTTGTTAGTTTAGTAGTTTAGTTTATTAGTTTTATTAGTTTAGTTATGGGTTTAAGTTTATTAGTTTATTATTATTATTATTATTTTTAGTTTAATTTATGGTTTAGTTTTTTTATTAGTTATTATTGGTTATTTATTATTTATTATTATTATTATTAGTTTAGTTAGATGTTTATTATTAGTTTAGTTTTAAATTAGTTTTTTTAGTTAATTATTATTATTAATTTATGTTTATTATTATTTAGTTTATTTATTTTATTAGGGTTTAAGGTTTAGTTATTTAGTTATTTATTAGTTAGCTTATTATTAGTTTTATTATTATCAATTTATTAGTTTAGTTAGTTAGTTTATTATTATTATTATTATTATTATTATTATTATTATTAATTTTATTAGTTTAGTTATTATCAATTAATTATTTTATTATTATTAGTTAATTTATTAGGTTTATTAGTATAGTTATTTAGTTAATTTTGCTTTATTTAGTTATTAGTTTATTAGTTTATTATTTGTAAGTTATTATTAATTTTTTTAGTTAGGTGTTTTATTATTAGTTTATTATTAATTATTAGTTAGTTTATTAGGTTTAGTTATTATTATGTTTATTTATTTATTAGTTTTTATGGTTTATTAGTTTAGGTTTAAGGTTTAGTTTTAGTTAGTTATTTAGTTATTTATTATTAGTTATTATTATTAGTTTATTAGTCTAGTTTTAGTGTTTATTATTTATTAGGGTTTATGTTTATTTATTAATTAGTTTAGTTTTATTAATTAGTTTTTTTATTAGTTTTTATTAGTTTATTGGTTATTATATTATTATTCTATATTATTAGTTTCAGTCTTATTAGTTTTATTTAGTTTATTATTAGTTTTAGTTTTTTATTAGTTATTATTAGTTTAGTTTATTTTTTGTTAGTTTATTAGTGTGGTTTTTTTGTTTATGTTTAATTTAGTTATTAGTTTGTTTATTAATTTAGTTAGTTTTTATTATTATTAGTTCATTAGATTTCTAGTTATTATTTAGTTAGTTTAGTTTAGTTTATTTTATTAGTTTTTATTTTAGTTTATTATTATTTTTTGTTTATTATAAGTTTATTAGTCTTAGTTTTAGTTAGTTTAGTTTATTGTTTTGTTAGTTTATTATTTGGGCTTAAGGTTTAGGGTTTAAGGTTTAGGGTTTCAGATATGGGGTTTAGGGTTTTAGGGTTTATGGTTTATGGTTGTAGGTTTATGGTTTAGGGTTTTGGGTTTAGTGTTAAGTCTTTTTTATTTATTTTTATTTTTTTATTTATAGGGTTTAGGGATTAGGGTTTATGTTTTAAGTTTAGGGTTCAAGTTTTAATTTAGGGCTTAGGATTGTTCATTTTTTTTACAAAGAATAATTTCAGATTCAACATTTCTTCTTTTTGATTTCATCAACCAAGTAACACACCAAGTTCTCTAAGACCCAATTGACGACATAGATAAAAAATGAGCACGCATAGAGAAAATCAAAAACCCTAGATAACTAGAATCGTTTCAACTATAAAGACATAGTTTCATAAGCAGCAGGTTGGATCGGCCGTTCTTCTGTTTCTCCAGTTTCCATTAGAACCACCCCGGCCTTTCGAGTAGCGGGGTCCACCATCATGTCCCCGATCTCTCCCTCAGAACCACCATGGTTGTAACCTCCATCGCTCCTCCTACCTCCATAACCACCATTGCTCCGATCACCACCTCCATATCCACCAACACCTCCAGATCCCCACCACTACTGTGATAACCACCACCGCCCCCTTTTCCTCCACTGCTAGACCTAAACTAATCCTGGTTGATAGTGATGTTCATGTCATCAAGGTTCTTCCTATTCTTAGGGTTTAGGTTTAAGTTTAGGTTTATTAGGTTTTAGGGTTTAAGTTAGTTTTTTAATTTATTTAGTTACTTTAGGTTTAGTTTTACAGTTTGGGGTTTAGAGTTTAGGGTTTAGGGTTAAGGTTTAGAGTTTAGGGCTTAGGTTTAACGGTTTAGGGTTTAGGGCTAGGGATTAGGATTTAGGGTTTAGGGTTTTTTATTATTTTGGGTTTAGGGTTTAAGTTTTAAGGTTTATAGTTTAGGTTTTATGGTTTAGTGTTTTTGGTTTAAAGTTTAGGGTTTAGGTTTAGGGTTTAGGGTTTAAGGTTAGCTAAGGTTTAAGTTTAGTTTAGGGCTTAGGATTTAAGGTTTAGGCTTTAGGGTTTAGAGTTTAGGGTTTAGGGTTTTTAGGATTTTAAGTTTAGGGTTTAGGGTTAGTTTAGAGTTTAGGGCTTAGGGTTTTAGGGTTTTAGGGATTGGGGGCTAGGGTTTAGGGCTTAGGGTTGTAGCTTTAGGGTTTAGGGTTTAGGGTTAGTTTTAGGGTTTAGGGTTTAGGGTTTAGAATTTAAGATTTAGGCTTTAGGGATTATAGTTTAGGTTTTAAAAAAAATAAAACCGGTGGGGTTTATTTATAGTTTATTTTTATTTTTTTAATTTATTTTTTTTTTATTTAAGTTATTTTTTTTTTATTTAGTTTAATTTATTTATTTTAGGTTTATTTATTTTAGTTCGATTTTTCTATTTTAGTTTATTTTTTAGGTTTAGGTTTAGGCTTAGGTTTAGATTTATTTTTTAGTTTAGTTTTATCTTTATTTTATTTTTAGGTTTAGGTTTTATTTATTTATTTTAGGTTTTGATTTAGGTTACTATTTTATTCTTTTATCTTTAGGTATTAGGTTTTTATTTTAAGCTTATTTCATGGTTTTATTTTTATTTAGGTTTATTTTTAGTTTATTATATTTTATTTAGTTTATGGTTTAGGTTTAGGTTTAGGTTTTTATTTATTTTAGTTTAGTTTATGTTAGTTTAGGTTTAAGTTAGTTTTATTTTGATTATTTTAGGTTTAGGTTTTTATTTTTAGTTTAGGGTTTAGGTTTTATTTTTTATTTATTTTTAGGTTTATTTTTTAGGTTTAAGTTGTTATTTAGTTTTTTTGTTTTATTTTTGGTTTATTTTAATTTTATTTTACATTATTTTATTTTATTTAGGTTAATTATTTTTAGTTTAATTTTATTTTTTAGTTTAGTTTAGATTTTTATTTATTTTATTTTGGTTTTGTTTTTATTTTTTATTTTATTTTATTTTTATATTTAGGTTTAGGTTTAGCTTTCAGTTTTAGTTTAGGATTTTATTTTATTTTATTGCATTTATTTTATTTAGGTATACATTTTTTTTGTTTATTTTATTTTTATGTTTTATTTAATTTAGGTTAGGTATTTAGGTTTTTAGGTTTTAGGGTTTATGGTTTAGGGTTTAGGGTTTGGGGTTTAGGGTTTAGGGTTTGGGGTTTAAGGTTTAGGGTTTAGGGTTTAGGTTTAGGTTTAGTGGTTTAGGTTTAGGGTTTAGGTTGTTGTAGTTTGTGGATTGGGTTGGTTTTAGAGTTTAGGGTTTAGGGTTTAGGGTTTAGGGTTTAGGGTTTAGGGTTTAGGGTTTTATTTTCAAAATCGAGTAAACCGATTAGTTTAGGAAAATTTATTTTATTTAGTTTATTTTTTATTTTAGTTTATTTTATTTTAATACTTTTTATTTAGGTTTATTTTTATTTAGTTTAGTTTATTTATTTTAGTTGAGGTTTTTTATTTTAGTTTATTTTTTAGGCTTAAGTTTAGGTTTATGTTTATTTTTTAGTTTAGTTTTATTTTTATTTTAGGATTTAGGGTTACCTTAGGTTTATGGATAGATTAGGGTTTAGGGTTTACAGTTTATGTCTCAGGGTTTGGTTTTTTTTTTTTTATTTTTAATTTTTTTAATTAAGTAATGTGGTAAGTTTATGTTTATTTAGTTTATTTTTTATTTATTTTAATTTTATTTTATTTTTAATTTTATTTTGGCTTATTTTTATTTTTATTTTGTTTAGTTTATTTATTTTAGGTTTATTTATTTTAGTTTATTTTTTAGCTTTAGGTTTATTTTTTAATATAGTTTTATTTTTTATTTTTAGGATTAAGTTTAGGTTTTCATTTTATTTTTATTTAGGTTTAGGTTTTAGGTTTTTATTTTAAGTTTATTTTTGGGTTTTATTTTTTAGTTTAGGTTTAGATTTTGGTTTAGTTTCTTTTAGGTTTAGGTTTAGGTTTTATTTATTTTAGTTTAAGTTTAGGTTTACTTTATTTTTATTTTAGTTTTAGCCTTTTTTTTAATTTAGGGTTTAAAGTTTATTTTTTATTTATTTTTTGGCTTTACTTTTTGGTTTATTTTTTTAGGTTTAGGTTTTTATTTAGTTTTATTTTATTTTAATTTAGGTTTATTTTATTTTTATTTTAGGTTTATTTTAAATTTTATTTAGGTTTTAGTTTAGTTAGATTTTAACTTATTTTATTTTAGTTTAGTTTTATTTTTTATATTATTTATTTCTTAGGTTTATGTTTAGGTTTTAGATTATGTTTTTATTTTATTTTTGTTTAGGTTTTTTTATTTATTTTATTTTTAGGTTTTATTTAGTTTAGGTTTAGGTTTTAGCTTATTAGGGTTTACAGTTTAGGGTTTAGGGTTTAGGGTTTAATGTTAGCTTAGGGTTTAGGTTTAGGGTTTAGGGTTTGGGGTTTAGGGTTTATGGTTTAGGGATTAGGGTCTAGAGTTTAGGTTTTAGGGTATAATGTTTAGGGTTTTAGGGTTTAGGGTTTAGGTTAAGCTTTAGGGTTCTTAGGGTTTAGTGTTTAAGTTTTAGGTTTAAGGTTCAGGTTTTAGTTTAGGGTTTAAGGTATTTGGCTTTTTTTTTCTTTTTTAATAGAGAACAAATTCATATTGAACATTTCTTCTTTTCAATTTCATCTACCAAGTAACACGCCAAGTTTTCTAAGACACAAGTGATGACATAGATAAAAAAATGAGCATGCATAGAGCAAATCAAAAACCCTAGATAACTAGAACCATCTCTACTGTAAAGACATAGGTCTATAAGTAGTAGATTGGATCGATCATTCTTCAGTTTCTTCAGTTCCCAATAAAACCACTGTGGCCTCTTTAGTAGTGAGATTCACCATCATCATATCCCCTCTCACCACCATGGCTCTAACCTCCATTGTTGCTCCCGCCTCCATAACCACCACTTCTTTTACCACCACCTCCATATCCACCAGCACCACCATATCCCTGACCATCACTAAGATAACCGGGCCTCCGCCTTCACCTCCACTACCAGATCTAGATTGAGCCTGGTTGACGGTGATGTTCTTGCCTTCAAAGTTCTGCCTATTCTTTGGGTTTAGGTTTAGGTTTAGGTTTATTAGGTTTTAAGGTTTAGGTTTATTTTTCAATTTATTAAGTTACTTTAGGTTTACATTTTGGGTTTGGGGTTCAGGGTTTAGGGATTAGGATAGGGTTTAGGGTTTAGTGTTTAGGGTTTAGGATTTAGGGTTTAGGGTTTGGTGTTTAGAAGCTTAGGGTTTATGCTTTTAGGGTTTAAGGTTTAGGGTGGGGGTTTAGGGTTTAGGGTTTAGTGTTTTTTAAGGTGTAAGGATTACGATTTAAGGTCTACGATTGTTGGTTTAGGGTTTAGGGTTTAGGGTTTAGCATGTACATTTTAGGATTTAGGGTTTAGTGTTTAGGATTTAAGGTTTTTAGGGTTTAGTGTTTAGGGTTTAGGATTTAGGTTTTAGGGTTTAAGTTTTAGGTTTAGGGTTCAAGTTTTAGTTTAGGGTTTAGGGCTTTTGGTTTTTTTAAATTGAACAAATTCAGATACAACATTTATTCTTTTCGATTTCATCAACCAGGTAACACACCAAATTTTGTAACACAGAAGCGATAACATAGATAAAAAATGAGCATGCATAGAGCAAATCAAAAATACTAGATAACTAGAACCTTCTCTATTGTAAAGAGATAGTTCCATAAGCAATAGATCGGATCGACCATTCTTCAGTTTCTCCAGTTCTCATCAACCACCAGGCCTTTTGGTAGCGGTCCACCATCAAATCCCGATCTCTCCCTCTCACCACCACATGTAACCTGCTCCTCCACCTCCATAATCACCACAGCTCCGACCACCACCTCCTTATCCACCACCACCTCCAGATCCCCCACCACTACTATGATAACCGCCGCCTCTACCTTCGACTCCACTGCCAGATCTAGACTGAGCTTAGTTTATGGTGATGTTTACCATCAAGGTTCTACCCATTCTTAGGGTTTAGTTTAGTTTTTTGAGGGAAAGTTAGAATTTTATTACTTTAAAAATAAAGGATACAATGTCATTAAAAGGGGGTAAATCACAAATTTCTACTGCTCACAGAGCTACAAGAAACCTAAAGAGCTAAACCCCTATATATGTACAATGGAAAAGAGAAAATAAAAGAGCGAAAGCAACAACATAAAAGAAAATCAGAAAGTACACAAAAAGTACTAATAAAACTTAAGAAAACAATAAAAGGACTAGCCAACAATAGTTCATGATCCCTTTGAGAAGGAAAGATAAGCAAGATCCACATCAACAGTACTTAAGTTGGCTGAGTAAAGATCATTCCATCTGTAAAGTTCCAACGTACAAAAGAAATCTGCAAAATAATATAAATGAAATGGCCATAGCTCAAGGAAAAATGATAAAGTAAACAATTTAGAAAGAGATAAGAAAGAGAAGGCTCGGGCTCAATTAATATCATCTCAAGGGGCAACAATACATATGAGCATCCAAACTTCATGAGAAGGGTTACAATCATATGCATGCTACCAACTAGAGAGAAGATATATGGAAACATTAAGGCCATCATAGCCAGCATACCAGATATAAGCAATCATGCAAGGCAAAATAGTCAGTAGTGATCTAGTTCCTACACAAAAAAATAGAGAAAAATAGCTACGTAGTAGCCAACCAGCAGCCAACCCACAACAAACCAAACACATAAAGCCAACATCTTAGAAGTTACAGCAGGGTTAGTAGCCAAGAACAACCCACAACTAAATCTAGAGCAGTAGAAATCCAAATCCAAGGGAAAAACCTCCACCTAAATAGAAAAATAGTAGAAGATAAGCAGCACCAGAGAGAAGAAAGCCATAGCATAGAGACCAAGAGGGCATCTAGAAGTTACCATCAAAGCCACCACCAAGGCAGCCAAAAGGAAAGAAAATCCACCAACACCAACCAAGAGGCAAATACCATGAAATAAAGAGAGCCAACTTAACCAAAGAGAGTCAATACCAACATCCAACATAATGCCCAAAACACTAAACCACTACACAAGCATCCAAGGCAAGACATCAGCCACAAAAACCCCCTCAAGCAACCAACCCCCAACAACAAGTCCTAAAATAGACCAAAAAAACCACAAGAGCTCATATCCTCCACCAACAAAATAGCCAATAAAACCACCCAAGCAGATGAGCGTGGGAGAAGTCAGTGGGAAAATTGACACCCAAACAGAAACAAAAATAAAGGAAAAATAAACCAAGAGAGAGGATAACCAGAGCGGACAGAAACAACCAAAAGTACCTAATCAACCATCAAACAACACATCCACCAACGAACCTAAATAGCCAAAACAGCCAACCAACCCAGTTAGCCAACAAAACCAACAAGTATAAATAGCTAATACAAAGCCCAAATAGAGGGAAAAGAACAACAACAGACAAAGCCACAACCCACTTGGAGATCTGCAAAATAACCATGAAATAAAAATGGTAGTCACTAGCCAAACTAGAAAAGGCCAAGGAGGACCACCCAACCACAAGCAGCAAAACTATAAGAAAAAGAACAAGGCTAGTGGCAAACAAAACCCCTTCCAATTTCCAAAGAGAACATAGTCACTACAAAGGAGAAAATGGGGAGACAACAACCACATAACAGTTAACTCCAATTCACAAGCTAGATAGAACCAACCAGCAGAAACCTCGAAGCCAAACTAGGAAAGGGGAACCAAGCTAGAAGAGGCCAATAGTAGTCATGAAAAAATAACCACCCAAAATAGCTAGGCAAATGAAAGAAACAAATAGCATCAACCAGCAGAACCAACCAAAGCATCTGTAAATCTAATTCAAAAAAGTCCATAGCCAGGAAAAACTAATGGTAAACCCAACATTCATTGGAAAAAAGGGCCAAAATTTGGCACAACCACAACCCAAGAGACACATGAGCTAGAGAAAGCAGCTCGAGGATAGGGAAACCAATTAAAAATTGCACCACTAAGACCCAAAATATGGCTAGATAAGTATAAAATGGGGTAAAGAGGAAGGGGGTTTAAGTATAGAAATAAACTCAACAAAAACCACTTCCTAGTGAGGGGAACATAAAAAAAACAACAAAAAATAGACTGAATAAATCCACCATAACAAAAGATTAACAAAATAGCAGAAGGTTAAAATCTGAGGTAAAGTCTAGTGTTATCCAGATTGACCAGACCATGCAGATACTTAGGTATGCTATGGTTATCAAATAAAGTGAGCTCATTTAATTCCTCTCCCAAATTAGCTAGGAAATCAACACAAGCATTACTTTCATGAAGAATGTGAAAAATTTTGTAGCAAACTTGAGAAAGAAGCTTTTTAGTGTGATTAAGAAGATTAAATAAGTCAGCATTTCCCATTTTATTACTATTAAGCATATCAAGTAAAAGAAGAGCATCAACTTCAATCCAAATATTATAGAGGCCTTTGCTTAAATAAATATCAATAGCTTTGTTAACATCCATGAGTTTAGCATAAATAATAAAACAAACTTTGAGGAGGTAGGCAAAAACATAAATGACAATGCCTTTAGAATCCCTAAGAATTCCACCACAACCATATTTGTTTTGGGAAATAGAACCATCAATATTGATCTTAATAGAATCTTCTTTAGGCTTAATCAAATGTATAATGCTAATACTCTTGTAGGAAGGATCATCATGCAAAGTGATACCCAATTTTTTAGCCACAAATTTATAACCTCTAAAGTGAAAATTGCTAATTAAAATTGCATTAAATAAAGCATCAATTTTTTCTTTAGTTCTAGCAAGGATCATTTTATGGTTCATAAGGATAACATGATATTTATCATCATTTTTATCCATCCTAATGAACCAAATAAGGGCAATAACAATTAAAACTTTGATATGACCTTTCACAATTTTATGGAAACAAACTTCAAGAAGTTGATATAATGAAGAGAGCCATGAAAATAGTAAGTGTTAAATAAATCATCATACCCATACCAAAGTTTGGAAGCAATAGCACCATTGAAAAAAACATGATTAACATTTTCAATATGAAAGCAATAATAGCACTCATAAGGTAAATTAAAACCCTTTAAGCCGGAGCGTTTATTAAGTATATTTAGTATATTTTTTATTTATTTAAGGTTTAGGGTTTAGGGTTTAGCGTTGAGGTTTTGGGGTTTAAGGCTTAGGGTTTAGGGTTTAGCATTTAGCATTTAGGTTTAGGGTTCAAGTTTTAGTTTAGGGTTTAGGATTTATGTATTAGGTTTAGGGTTCAGGTTTTAGTTAATGGTTTAAGGTTTTTGGTTTTTTTATTAGAAAAGATAATTAGATTCAACATTTCTTCTTTTCAATTTCATCAACCAAGTAACACACCAAGTTTTAGACACAATCAATAACATAGATAAAAAATGAGCACACATAGAGAAAATTAAAAACCCTAGATAACTAGAATTATCTCTACTGTAAAGACACTGCTCCATACGTAGAAGATCGGATTGGACGTTCTTCATTTTCTTCAGTTCCCATCAGAATCACCCTGGCCTCTCGAGTAGCCGGATCCACCATCATATCCCCGATTTCTCCCTCCACCACCACCACAACTGTAATCTCCATCTATCCTCTCACCTCCATAACCACCACTACTTCGACCACCAACTCTATATCCACCAGCACCTCTAGATCCCCCACTACCACTATGATAACCACCACCTCCACTGCCAGATCTAGACTAAGCCTGATTGATGGAGATCCCCCACTACCACTTTTAGTTTAGTTTAGGTTTTTAGTTATTTTATTTGAGTTTAGTTTTTAGTTTTTATTTTATTTTATTTTTATTTTTAGGTTTAGGTTTAGGTTTTAGTTAGGTTTTTATTTTATTTTATTTTCTTTACAATTACATATAGTGCTACCAGCCAAAAGAAGATAGAGGGGGAAACATCAAGGACATCATTGCCAGCATACCTCTTATAGCCCATCATCCAAAGTCCATCATTTTGCAAGGCTACAAACTCCTCCAAGCAAGACATAATAGCCAACCATAAAGCCACCAAAACAAGTAAGCCCAATAAGGTAGAAAATGAACCAACCATCAGGGACAGCAGTAATACAGTAGGAACATCACCAAAGCCACCACCAAAGAGGAATAACAACATCAAAAGGAGCAAGCATCATGACCTTAACAACACTAACCAGAAAAAACCAAGACCAAAAATAAAAAACACAAGAGCTCATGTCCTTCACAAGCAAACAAGAAATGCAGCAAGGCTGTCACCCAAACTAGAAAAGGGAAGCATCAATAGCCAAGAGAGGAGAACCATAATAGGAGTAGGCCAACCAATATGTCACCAATAGAGTAGGAAGAAAGGCCAAAATAGCCACCCATCCAACCAACCCAACCATCCAAAATAGCCAACCAACCTATCCATCCAACATAGCCTTCCAGTTAACCACCACTATAGTAGAAAATCAAAATCAATGAAAAGACCAACATCATCCATCATGCCAAAACCACCCAAGACAACCAGGAAAAGTGTAGAAGCAAACAGCAGCATCCACCAAACCCAACCAAAGTAGTAGAAATTATGATCCAGGTGAGGTGAATAGCCAGCCAAAAATAAAATGGAGCAAAGATCGGTAAGACTGACTAAAAGCCATCCATCATGAGAAGTAACAATACAACAGGAACACCACCAAAGCCAACAACAAAAAGGAGGAGAAATATCAATGAGTGTAAGCATCATAACCATAGCCAAGTTAGGCAGCTATACACCAAACCAAGTAACCAGATCCTAAAGAAAAACAACAACTACTAAACAACCATCAACCAGTCAACCCAAAATAACAATAAAAATTAATGCAGCTATAGCCAAGAGGGGAAGAACATTATAGGAAGAGGCCGAAACCACAACCAAAAAAACCAAACTTAAACTAGCAAAATTGACTACCGAAACCCAATCCACAAAAAAAAGAAATAACAGTCAACAAATAACCTCCACCTTGCCAAATCCAATCCATAATTAGACCACCAACAAGCCCTCCAATCTGCCACCAGCGGAAGAAAATAAACTAGCTAACACATCCAGCCAACCAACCAACCTAGCCAGCCAACCAACCCAGCCAGCCAGCATAGCCAGCCCACCCAGCCGACCACCTAGCCAATCACCAATAGCATAAAATCCAACACACTTAAGGAAGCAACCATCCCAGAGATATGGAAAACCCCATACAAAAACAACAGCCAAAGCAACCACCCAAATAAAGGTAACCAAAAATAACCAAGCAATAATAATCACCTAGCCAGGCAAACAGCAACCACCAGGCCAAAAAAAACCAAAATAACCCAGGCAGAAAAAATAGGAACCATCAGGTAGCAACCACTAGGCCAACCCAAATTTAAGAGCTCAGAACAAAACCTAGCATAGGCCTAAAAGTGAAAATAAATAAATGACCACAACCCAAAGAGGGTTTAACAATGGGATACCAAAAGTAATGGCTCATCAAAAACCAACAAGAAAAAACCAAGCCAAAAAAAATTATAATATAAGATAAGGTAATCCAGTGTTATCTAGATTGACCAAATCCCTTAAAAGTTTAGGCAAATTTTGATTGTCAAATAAAGTAAAATTAGTTATGTTGGCACCTAAAGTAGCCAAGAAATCAGCACAAGCATTACCTTCACAAAGGATATGGGAAATTTTATAACAAACTTGAGAAAGAAGAATTTTAGTATGATTGAGAAGATAAAATAAATCAGCATTTCCTATTCTATTAGAGTTTAGTATGTTAAGAAGCAAGAGTGCATCAACTTCAATTTAGAAGTTGAGGAAACCTTTATTCAAACAAATTTTAATAGCTTTATTAACAACCATAAGCTTAGCATAGATAACATAATAGGCTTTGAGAAGATAGGCAAAAGCACAAATGACTGTACCTTTAGAATCCATAAGAATACCACCACAACCATATTTATTAGAAGCAACAAAACCATCAGTATTCACTTTAATCAAATTATGTTTGGGTTTGATCCAATGGATAATTCTAGCTCTTTTATAAGAGTCAACATTAGGAAGGATACCCAATTTTTTCCCAAAAATTTATAGTCTCTAAAATGAATGTTACAAATAAGATTGGCATTAAATAGAGCATAATTTTTTTTATTTAGTTCTAGCCAGGATCCTTTTATGGCTCATAGGATTACCATGATATTTAGCATCATTTATATCCATCCAGATGAATAAGAAAAGGGTAATAGCAACTAGAACTTTGATATGACCTTTCACAATTTTTTGAAAATAGGCTTCAAGAAGTTGATATATAGAAAGAGAGCCATGAAAGTAGTTGGTGTTAAATAAATCATCTTACCATAACCATAATTTAGAAGCAATACACCATTGACAAAAACATGATTAACATTTTCAATATGAAAGCAACAATAACACTTTGAAGGCAAATAAAACCCTTTATTCTAAAGCAAAAAGTCCACAGAAATAAAGTTATTCAAAATCCTCCAAGTTAAAACCACATAAGAAATGGGAATGATATTGTTCTAAAGTTTAATGAAAACATTAGAGGAGTTTTGCTGATCTCTAATTAAATTCCAAACCTCTTTAAGAACAAAATCACCATTGTAAGAAAGCTTAAAGAGAATTTGGTCAGGTTTGTTAGTGAAAATAAAGATATTTTAAAGTTATCTAAAAGAGAAATAGGGATATAATTCTCAATCTTATTTTCATTCCAAGTGTTATTATTGCAGAAAGAGTTAACTTTAATAACTGTAGTAAAGTGCATAGATAAAAGGGAGTTAATAGAGCCAATGCCAATCCAATTGTCTTGTCAAAAGAAAGAAGAAATTGAATGAATGCCCCATGATATTAAAGGTTCAGCAACCCATTTAATGGAGCAAAGCCTTTTCCAAACTAGAGAGTCACCAACTTTATAAGCACAGATAAGAGGTTGTTTACCATGGCAATATTTTTTCATCATAAAATTAGCCCAAAGGATATCATTCTTTCTAAAATTCCACCAGTGCTTATGAGAGAAATCAATAATAGCTTCACGAATCAGTTTGCAACTGAGACGACCTTCACCCAAAAGACCACAACATTTATGCAAGGAAGTCCAATGCATTCTTTTAGTAGAATTATTGGATCCCCAAAAAAATTTATTAAGCAAGCGATCAGTTTTGATAAGAGTAGCATCAGTGGGGATAATAGATTGAATCAAATAATGAGGAATTGAATTGAGAGTTCTTTAAGAATAGTGAGCCTACCATCAAAGGAAAGAAAATGAAATTCCTAAAGAAAAATTTTATTTAAATTTTTTTGAATTAACTCATCAAAAAGATGGGATCATTTTGGACTTTTACAAAGAGGAGCACCCAAGTACTTAAGAGGAAGGTGTTGATGTTTAAAGTTAGTGATATGCAAGATTTGATTAATTTTATTATTGGAGATGCTTTAAGAAGTAATAGAATAGCTTTTGTTATCATTGATAGATAGACCACTTTCTCTACCAAATTTATTTATAAAAATCTTGAGATTCTTGATATGATGAATAGAAGCATTGCAGAACATATTGAAATCATTTGAAAAGCTTAAATGAGAAACAAGAAGACCACCAAGAGTTTTATAATACATACTAGGATTGTTTAATAATAGATGATTGATGCTCCAAGATAAGTACTCAACAACAATAATAAATAAGATAGGAGATAGAGGATCCCCTTGTCTTAGGCCATGGGAAGAAGGAAAGAATTCCAAGGCTTCCCACATTAAACAAAATAGAAGACCAGGCATTTTTAATATAATTTTAATAAAGAAAGATAAATTTATCAGAAAACCCAAATAAATTCAAAATATGGATAAGAAAATTCCAAGAGATATTATCAAAGCTTTGGTAATTTCTAATTTGAACAGAATGTTGCCACCTCTAGTCTTAGCATCTAAATCATGTATTAATTCCTGAGCAAGCAGAATATTATCAGAAATAGATCAACCTCTAACAAAACTAGTTTGGTTTAGAGAGATAATCTTATGAAGTAAAGAACTGAGTTTGTTGGTTAGAATTTTGGAAATCAGCTTATTGAAGAAGGTGCAAAGACTAATAAGTCTAAAATCACTCTAGTAGTCCGGATTATCTTTCTTATATATGAGAACAATAGAAGTTCAAGAAAAATATCTAGGAAAAGGATTACCATTAAAAAAAATCAACCACAGCCTCAACCAAATCATTTTTAAAAATAAACTAGTATTTTTGAAAAATCAAGTAGTGAAACCCTCCGGACCATCAACAGAATCTATGTTCATGCTATTAAGAACTTCAAAAATTTCCTCATCATTAGCTACAATAGTAAGCAAATCATTATCATTATTATTTATAATAGAAGGAATCAAGTGTGATTTATAAATAGCTTCATAAGAGCAACTCTTATTAAGCATATTTCTAAAGTAATTAAAGGTCGAATCCTTAATATAATTATTCTCTATAATCCATTCTCCATTATCATCTTTAATTTTTTGAATATTATTTAAATCTCTCTTTTTATTAATTAAAGCATGGAAATATCTAGTATTTCTGTCACCATCCATAATATGTTTGTTAGTAGCTTTTTGGCGCCAATAAGTCTCTTCCATGGATAATAGTCTCAAACCAAGGATTATTGATAGAGGTAGCAAAATTCTTCAAATTTTCCCAAAGAAGATTTCTACTAGATCTATTACAAGATGCATGGATAATAGAGGCAAAAACACAATAGTCACCATAAGATATTTGAACATTGACAACTTGTCAAGAATCATCAAGAATAGAAATCTCCACAAAATTATTCCAAAAACACCAAATTTTGTTACTCACATTAGAGAAAAATTTATTAAAACTGATCATTCTAGCAACATGCTTAATTTTGTTTGCATGAATAAGAGGCTACAAAATAATCAGTAAAGAAATATTATGAATATGATAAAGGTTTCTAATACATTTATGAATAGAGAGCGTATCGATCCCTCTAACATTCCAGACAAGAAAATTAAACATAAGGAAATAAAAAAGGGGTTAAGAAAAGGTTAATTAAGATAGGAGAAGGAGGCCACATCAAATCTAGTATTTTGGGACAATTTGAGAGGGAAGTTATTATAATTTTTTTTTTCTTTTTAACATGATAAGTTTGGAAACCATTTCCTTTTCCCATAGAATCATCATCCAAGAAGGATTTAGCAACATTTATCACGGATTGAAGGGAAGTCTCCTATATAGAAGTGAGTTCTCCTTCTTCAAGCCATTAGAATTTATTGAAGGAAAAGCATCAGTATAGCGAGGGGGCCAAAATAGATTTATTAAGAAGGAAAGTGTGAACATCTAGCCCTTCTTCTTCAATACCTAGATTACTAGACAAAACCAAATCTTTTTAAGAATTTAAATCATTTTGAACTAAAGTAAAGTCAGGTTTTTCAAACTGAATATCATGAGAAACAAAAGCCATATTCTCCATTGAATTCAAATGATGCATAATGATGAAATCCTCATTAATATTTTTAATTAAAGCTTTATTTTCATCAAGCAAAATTGGTAAGGATGCAGGAATCGACATAGAGGAAAAAGAATCGTCATCCAAAAGTTTAGAGAAATTATTATTTTCCACATTAGAAACCTTCAATTGCACAAAAGAAATAAGAGGTAAAATAGCATTATTAGGAACATTCAATGAATCTTTTTTTGAATTAATTTTTTGATATTTAATAGTGGTCAGCCTAGGGTTTGGAACAATAGTTTCCTTAATAAAAATTTTATTTTCTAGGTGAGGATGCAGAATGAAACATTTAAAATTATCGTGCCTGTGGATTTTACAATGATAACAAAAGATAGGAAAATTTTCAAAATCAACTTTCTGCATATAACCATAATTTTTAGATCCCAACCAGATTTATTTGGCGTGTTTCTTGGTAATGTCCAATTCAACAAGGATTTTAGCCACAAAAGGTCAAGATTCGTATGCATTGCTTCATCAATTTGCAATGGCTGACCAAATAAAGAACCCACAATAAAAAAATTGATGATTAATGAAATGAATTCGCATATTGGGGAGAGAAATCCCAATTAGAATGATTGGAGATTCTTTCCTAATATCAAATAGTGGAGTCCATTTCAACAACCTCATGTGGCAATTAAAAACAAAATAAGAACGACGAGTAAAAACATGTGAGTTATCCAAATTATTTGTTAACTAAATCAAAATGTGTCGGGGATCAATTAAACCATTCGTCAAAGCACCCAAAAGTTTCAAATTATGAACGAAAGAGTGATTATTTTCTAGATTTAGCTTATGAAAAGTAAACTTTCCAACCAAAGTGAATTCAAATGGATTAGCAAGCTTTTCCATAATTAGATTAGAGCACATAACCACAGGAATGCCTCGAAAAGAAGTCAAAAAAAGTTCTAGGGACTCACCTAAATAGTTATCCATACCAGTGAGGATGTCTTTAAATGATTTTGATGTAGCCAAAGCCAAGGTAGTTGATGCCCTAGTAGGATCCATTGGATCCATCAAATTACCCCTTGGAATCATCGGGGAAGATGCCAAGCCCCGGTGTCACTGCAAGTAAAACATGAAAGTGGCCAGCGACTATCAATTCTAGAAGGAATCAAATCAAAATCATGCTAAATAGGTGTCAACCAGCAACCAGAAAGTCAAAAATGAGAAAGGAAAAGGGGAATTGCTAGAGCACGAGGTCGAGGGCTCGGGCAGCGGGTGGGTTTAGGTTTAGATTTTTGTATTTTTAGTTTAGTTTATTTTTTATTTTTTAGTTTATTTTAGGTTTATTTTATTTTAGGTTTAGGGTTTAGGGTTTAGGGTTTGGGATTTAAGGTTTAGGGTTTAGGGTTTAGGGTTTAAGGTTTAGAATTTAGTGTTTAGAGTTTAGGGTTTAAGATTTTTAGGGTTTAGGGTTTACAATTTAGGGTTTAGTTTTTAGGTTTAGGGTTCAGGTTTTTGTTTAGGGTTTAAGGTTTTTGGTTTTTTTAATAGATAACAAATTCAAATTCAACATTTCTTCTTTTCAATTTCATCAACCAAGTAACACACTATTGAACTCACTTTTGGAGTGAGTTCTCAACCTCCTCTTCTTAGACCTAGGAACTTCTGGATATTAAGGTTTCCTTTGTCATAAGACACTTTTAGAGATTAGGTGAACACTTGACCTAAGCCTAAAGACTTAGAAGGGTTAATAATAGGATTAGTCCATGCCTTAGGAACTTAGGAAAATCACCTACCTTATAGCCTAAACCCAATCAATGTACGCATTCTTAAATTAAATTCAAATCCAAATTTCCAATCAAACCTCAAACTCAATTTCAAATCCAAATCCATGTCTAAACTCAATTCCAAATGATTGAAACCCAAGATCAAATCCAAACTTGAAATCTTTCCCATGCCCTTTAATCAACTATCATGAAGTTAGCCAAATTTCCATCCAATTCAATCCAAACTCAATTTATTTTCTTATAAATAAATTATACCTTCAATTATCTTCTCAAATATAAATGAAATATAAATTCAAATATCCAAAACCAAATCCAAAATCAAATTGAAACCCAATTTAAACACTTTAAGCCATTTCCCTGAACATGGCCAAAACCCATCTAAATCAATCCAAAATCAATGGATTTTCTTTGAATCAATCATTCCTTCAATCATTTATTCAAATATAAATGAAACCTATAATTATCCAGTTAAAACAAAATCAACCCAAGTCAAACCAAACTAACCCATTTGATTTAAAATATTCAAATGAATAGAAACTCATTTAAATCAAAACCAATTGCAGTTGAATTTATAAATCAATCTTAAATCTATATATAAACTCAACTAAATTAAACTAAACCCAAAATCAAGTCAACTAAATCCAATTGGTTCACTTGACCCAAAGTGGCCAATTTGACCTACATGAACCAAAATCCAATTCAATCCAAATCAAAGTTAATTATATCAATCTAAACTTCATGTCATGATTGTTGATCACCCTAGGATGATCAATTGATATAAATTGGGTCAAACCAAGTCAACCTAGCCCATTGACCAAGTCAACCCTTTAGCCTATATGAACACAAACTAGGCAAATTACAACCTAAGCCAAATCCATTGAAACCATTGATTCAAATCAACCCAGAAAGAACATTTAAACATGACTTGACCTTCAATTGAGCCAAACCTAGCCTAATTGGCCCTCTTAACCCAGGTTGACCCAAATTGACATAAAGGGTAAAATTAGACTAAACCCAAATTAAATCAAAATTAAATCAAACCAAAGCATACAATTCTCTACAAATAGTCATATGAACTTGATCCTTAGTTTGACCCAATTTGACCAATTGGTCAACCTAACCCATTTTGACCCAATTTGACCCAAATGGGTCAAATTGAGCCAAACCTAATTAAATGAACTCCAAATGACATGAAATTTGGTCAAACTCACTTTTGACTCATTTCAAATATGCCCAAATTAAAGTTAATACCAAATGACCACTCGACCCTTGGGCTAATGGTATCACATAAAATAAAAAACTGATGTAAATGATCATTTCTCTTTCTTAGCCACTTGGCGCTCATCAATTGGTCCACATAGGCACCAAAGACACTGTCCAACCTGATCCAAGAGGTGGTTGGGTCAGCCATGACTCATGGAAGGGTGAAATCACCACCCTTCCCCCATTGGAACACTTGGCATGAAGGACCTTCACTTCCCTATGTTAGGACACCCACTTGTCCTTCATATCAACCACCTCCCATGCCTTGGGAAACCAAATTAAGCCACCTAAGGAGAATCTCAACCACCCCAAGCCAAGGACACCCACTTGGAGCCAAAAATCACCATGAATGAGGTGATTTTTGGCCATTGGAAGGAGACAAAAATAGAGAGGCAAAACTCTTCCTCACACACTCATTTCACTCTATTAGAGCTCTAAACCAACCTACAAATTCCCACTTGGTTTTAAAGCAAATTTCAATAAAATCAAGTAGAGTCCAGCAAGGAAGTGGTAGCCATTGGTGGATACATTATTCTAAAGTGAAGCAAGAGCCTGAACCCATTCCAAAGCTTTTTCTACACTCAAGAGTGCCCTGAGATCATCACCACCATCGAAAATCATCTTCGGTGTGACAATTTTGAAGAACCATAGCCGACTTTAGGTTCTTTTATTTGTGACTATTTTTGCATAATTTTTGGAATTTTCTTTAGATTACCCTTGCATTTTTTTTATTTTACATCATCCCCACATATTTTGAGTGATTTTCAGCAAAGATTGCCAGAAAATTGAACCTAAAATGAAGTTTTTTGTTCAATTTTTCACAAGAATCACAAAAATCTTGCTTGAAATAGTGTTCTGTCTACCTCTTCCATCGGATCGCTCACCAACCATCTAATCTCCCATTCAGGGAGATGGACAGCTCAGATCATGTGAATCACATGGCTCTGATCGACGGATTGGGTGGCTCAGGTCATGCAAATTGGGCGTATCAATCTAGACCGTCCAATCCGTGCTTTCTTGTCAGCATTCGCACTCATCTGCTGACGTGGCACAGAGCCACCGAGTCATGTGATGCCACATGGTGCTACGTGGTCCAGTCAACGCCACGGAGGTGTTGATTGAGTTGAATAAGATATTAGGGATTTTTTACTTTTAAAAATTAATTAAAAACACTTAAAACTTTAAAATTTTAAAAAAAATAAAAAACTTATCTAAACTTTTCAAGTTAGGGTTCATTGGATTTTTTTTCCGAGAGGAATCCAATAAATCCAAAAGCCCCAATTTTACTAAATATTTTGAGCTTAATTTAAGTTTTAGGGAAAATCAAATTTTATTAATTAAACCAAAAAATACATCAGATTGATTTGAAAATTTTAGAGATTAAAAGTGAGCTAAAAATTTACTACCATACAAATTTCAAGTTAAAAGAATTTCTGGATTGGGAGATATTGCATTCTGATGTTCAAATAGTTAAAATAAATTAATTGACTTTATAAAAATCATAGAAAATCATTTAAATGAGCTAAAATTTAGAAATTATAACAAATAATAAAAAATCTTTAAAATGCAAGTAAATAATTATTTTGAAGGTAGTTTAGAGGAGATTCAATTAAAATTGATCTTAATTAATTTTGAACAATAATTAAGGCTTAATTTGGTTTTAATTGAAAATTTAATTAGCTTAATTACTCTTTAATTACCTAAGCAATTAAACCCAAACTTTCTAAGGTTGATTAATGGGATGACCTCTACCAACCAAATTAATTTTGGGAATTATTGATTGGTTAATTAAGGAATTTGGTTATCTTAACCTTAATTACTTTCTTAATTAATTAGGCAATTAATTAATATTCTTAATGATAAGAAAATCATTAATTAAGCTTGCTAATCATTGTGAATTAGTGGTTAGGCATGGGGAATGAGATTGGGACCTCTTTCCCAATATTTCCCCTAAGTCCATTTCACTTGAATGGAAATTAATTAATTTGGGATTAATTGATGGTTTAATTCATTAATTAAATTGCTTAATTAATCAATTTGAAATTATAATCACATGGAATCTTAATTAATCAATTCATGGGTAGATCTTTAGGTGTTCAATAACCTAAGGAAATTTAAGGAAATTATGGTTAACCCACATGTGTGGGTAAGCCATGAAATTACTTAATTAAGTTTCTTAACTAAATTAATCACTAATTGTATCCAATTTCATTAAGCCTCTTTCATTTCTTAGGTTCATTGCTGATTTAATTTCCAATGTATGTACATATCATGTTGGTTCATAATTACTTGGTTAATTAAATTAAGGCAACATAGGTAAGGGTTAATTAATGGATTTAATGCATAGTACTACCTAATTAACCCATAAAATCAACTTAATTACTTTTCATTAAACCAAATTAAATCACAAACATGGGAATGGGATATGATCAGTAAACTTTCCCTCATTTCTTCAAACCAAATCAAATATGAAATTGAAAGTAATAATTAAAAGTCCTAAGTTTTCTTTAAATACTTTTATTTTATTTGATTGTCCTTAGAAATTAATTTAATTGAATGAAATCACATGTTATTACTTATTCATTCCTTTCCAATAATATTACATGTTGTATTTCATTTGAAATCATACATCATCTTTTCAAAATTAATTAAATCAAATGGTTTTCCTTTATGTTAAGCTTGCATGTGTTGATTTAATTTATAATATGTTTGGTTATTATCAATATTAAATCCAAATGTATTTTCCAAAGCTTATAAATGAATGGTTACATATGATATGAAGGCTAGTTATAAATACATAAGAGATGTATGTGATCATAACTTAAATGTATGAAGTGATGCCTCTTTCCTTTTATTTATGTATTAATTTATGTAAGTGAGAATGTTAATCGGTATATAGTCTGGACATCCCGGGAATATGAGGCTTTAGTTAGCCCCAATGAAGTCATTTGATTACCTCACTTCCCTGGTTTAACAATGGCACGTACTCCATTTGAATACATTGTTATGTATTTCAATACTAGAATTTGGATGAGGCATTAATTCAAATACAATAATGATTCAGTCAAATTAAATACCATTTTTTGCATGATTTTCATTCTCCAAATTATGAATACATGTGTATGTATTTAAGAAAAGTAGTATATAGTCTAGATATCCCAGGAATATGAGGCTTTAGCTAGCCTTAAGGAGGTCATTTGATTATCTCACTTCCCTAGTTTAACAAAGGCATATACTTGCTTATGCCTTTTATACTACATGTGTATATTTAATTAGAGAATGATAATCCTTCCATTTTATTAAAAATACTTGGATTTTCAATTGTTCAAGTGATTGAACTAATTGATCATGTGATTTGGAGCTCTCTTTCTTATGTTCATGCATGTAAATTTATATATGATTTGGATGTAATGGTATATAATCTAGATATCCCAAGAATTTGAGGCTTTAGCTAGCCCCAAGGAGGTCATTTAATTACCTGACTTCTGTAGTTAACAATGACACATACCTGTTTAATTTTATCCTTCTGTATTTTTGCATAATAATTTAGATAGAGCCTTAAATTAATATGATAAAATAATTCAATCAGAGGGGAATATAAAGCTTCAAATGTACATACTCACATCCATCATTTAAGTGTGCTAAAACATATTGTATGTGTAGGTATACCTAAGACTTAATCATATGCATGTTACATGTGATGGAAATGAATGATTTAGCATGTGTCACGTGATGGTATTTCAATTAGATTAATCTTAAAAAGCCTTTCACATTGAATAAAATTATTTAAAGAGAACCTAAACTTAGGATTAATCTAAATGTGTAATAAGCCATTCATTAAAGAGAACAAAATAAAATTAACATGTTTTAGAAAGTGGTTTAAGGTAGGGATGAAAGAGGGCAACTCTTTTTTTTTCTTTACAACACTTTGTTGCTAAGTGTAGGTCATATGAAACAAAAGAAAACACAAATTAAAACATATAAATCAACTAAAGCACTTGAAGTGAAACCACCCTTTAAGTTGAATCTTTATATATTTAGATAATCTTAACTCTAAAGCCTAGTTAGTACATACCACACAAGCCTTAATACACACACATTAGATTAAGTCACCACTTCTAGCCTTATGTTAGGATGGTTCATGGTGTGATGTATATTTTATTTTGTGATGTATTATTTTAGACTAGATGCAAGGGTGTATTTTTCATTTACTAGATGGTAGGCCGTGATTAGCCTAATCATGTATTCTATAGGGGATTATTTTTAAGGGGCAGCTTAAAAATAAATGTTGGCTCTTTTTCTTCTCTAGAATAGAGAAAAGAAATGACACCACATAGAGTTTAGAAATATTTTATTTAGATGATCAAATGACATTAAGAAGAAATATATTATCTCAAAAGATAATCATGCTCTCCCGTAATGGATTCAATCATTTCAATAAAAGAATCCTAAGGCTAATGGGTCTTTCGTGTACCAGAGTATTTTCCCACGAACTACATAGAAAAGTAGACGTCAATTTTATCAGATTATGATTCCCTATAAAGGCAAGCCTCTATAGTTAATTACATCTTAGAAGGGTCTTTTCCTAAGAATACTCTCAATTAAAGAAATAAGTGGTTATTCTAAAGACTACTAAGGTAGCTTTCAAAGAAATGATTTTTTTGGAAATTCAATTGGGAGAGGTCCAAATTGGAGAGTTGTTTTAAGAGTCAAATGGAAAAGAGTAAGAAATGTCTATTGATACCAAGATGATGGACATTTCATCTATCTTATGATTGGGCTTAAAATTTGGGATTTAATTTTAGAATTCAAGTTATCATTTTCTTAGAAATCTAGGACTTAGATTCTAGTAGCACAAGACTGTAGAAATTCCTAGGGTTGAAGACTTATACCTAAAAGGATGCTTCAAAACCTAGTCTACAGGTGCTTCTGACACATGTCAGATGCTTGACCTAATTTTATCCTTGGGAATCATTGGTCATTCTCTTCACTTGAAGGAACTAACCTATCTCGACATACGGACTTACAACCACGGAGAAGGACTAACTCCACCTAAGTGCATTTTAAAACCATGAGGCTAAGTTATATGAATGCAAGATGGTTGGACTGTTGCAATTTTAGGAAAGAAATATATGAACCTAGATTTACTCCCTAACCCCTAAGATTATGTAGGGTATGAAGATGTACCTAACTAATGCATATTTTTCAAATTTTTATAATTTTTGACTTAGGATTCACTTAGGTCATAGGAATAAAATTTATGCCTAATGCATACAATTAAAAAAGATTATGGGCCAAAATCAGAATAGAAGAAAGTGTACTTCCACCATAGGCTCTCAAAGGTCAAGCCCAGGTTCTTTGACAAGGATGAAAGTCCTTCATTAATCAAGAGTGAAATAATATGATTATGCATGATATTAAAAACATCCAGCTAAGGGGTTGCTACATATTTTATTTAGCTTTAATGGCCTAGGCTTTTGTATGAAGATTATGAGTTATATTTATTTTTATGTTTCAATTGATTTAGTTGGGCATAAAATTTAGTTTATCCTATGAGCCTACATTCAAGCATACATCATAGCATAAACATAGCATAGAAAGAAACCTAAGAAAAGCATGTTGTTTCTATTGCACACCCAAAATAAATCAAGTCAGATTAAATTATATAAGAAAAAGGATAATGCAGTCGGGTACTGCTGTACACCTCAGAAAAAAGAAAATTGGGCAACCGAGTTCTACCCTTATATAGCCTAGCCTAGAACTAAAAGTTCAGATCTATAGGTCTTCTTTTCAGGAAAGTCACCTTCTTCAGGGACATCCATCGGGCTCAATAGGGGACCACCACACCATCTCCTAGTTGGTCACTCACCTAATCCTAGACCCCATAGATCCTAACTTAATTCTAAGCTTAGATTTACATTTAAAATTCAAAAGAAATCTAAGCCCACAAAAATGTTAGGAAATACACATAGCACAAAGCGGT
This sequence comes from Cymbidium sinense, assembly GCA_021442155.1. Classification (NCBI taxonomy): domain Eukaryota; kingdom Viridiplantae; phylum Streptophyta; class Magnoliopsida; order Asparagales; family Orchidaceae; genus Cymbidium; species Cymbidium sinense. The sequence goes on from CM038222.1 coordinate 52,865,450, forward strand.
TTATATTTCACAAACATACGGGCATAGCATTAGTTGCTTGCTAAGCCCACCTGTCCTATGGAATATGTTAAGGTATTTTTAACACCTCCAAGCAAACAATAATTTTATGATTTATTTATTACTGTGATCCTTTAACACAGTCCCCTACAAAAAATAATGTTAAATCTAAAAAGAACATCCTAACATCTAGTCTAACGAACAAACAAGCCTAGGTGTCCAGTCTAAAGCAATACACCACACAGACATGTGAAGCACATCACAATATATCACAGGAGAATAAAAGAAAATCACAGAACAATCCAACCTAGACCTAGGATCCATGACCTAAATAATCTAGTGTGTAGAAGTGGGGTTTGTGTGGTAAGTCTTTCTTAGGCCTTTAAGTTTAAGTTTGAAGTTTGAAGTCTGAATTGGTTTAATTTTTACCATTGGTGGGTTTCAATTCAAATGACTTAATGATTTAATTCCCATTTTTATGTTCATTTATTTGGTTAAAGTTGTATAGGTTTTCAAGAATGAAGAATGGAATAATTCCATTTTGGATGGAGCTATTTCCATTCAACAACCTAAATTCTAATGAAGTTTTCAAAGTCCTAAAATCCTTAAGTATTTTAATTAATCCTTTTGATTTTATTTATGTTTGGATTTGATTTGTGTTATTTCATTTGTTTGAATTGCTTTATTTGATTTAATTTATTTGATTTATTTCACTTTGAATTATGTTATATGGATTTCATTTGAATTGGCTTATGTTAATTTAAAGAGTTTGATTTTATTTTAATTTCATTCAATTTAATTTAAGATATTAAATCATGAATTTGTAAGCTTAAGTTTTAAGTTTATTAATATGAATTAATACCTTAGGTTTGTTCATAGATTATTCTTAATCTGATTTAATTAACCTAGGTTTTAGATTCACTATTTAAATTCATTAAGGATGAGTGGTTTCATTAAACTTAACTTAAGTTGTTTAATTATATTTGAATTTCATTAAGTATTTATTTTCTTATAATTTTGTTGTTTGATTAAATTTTTTGATTTAGGAAGTTTTGATGAATTATCCTAAGTATCTCTGATGTTTATTTCAGATTAGTTCAATTTATTTGTTGATTTAATGAATTAGTGATTCTTCTTAATTATTATTTAGTTCATATTGACCTAGAGATTTGGAAAATCAAGTATTCCAAATTTATAGATTAATCGGGTTTGAGATAATTATGGCAAGTGGGCTTACATGCCAATTTTATGTTTCTAAAGTTTCAGCTATACTAGAGATGTAATTAGGGTGTAATTAAGGTTTTAAATATTTTATTAAAACCTAAATTAAGTCTAATTTATTAATATTCATTAAGGGATTTTATTTTTTACTTAATCTTCACTGAAATACCTTTCCAATGAGGGTTTATGCATATTTTTTAGTTAACTGGTTGATTTATTATGATTTAATTAAATTTAGGTTATTTAATTGAATTATTTATTTATTTTAATTACCAAATTGAGTTAATTAGTGATCAATTAGGTTCATATAGGTTTGATTAGGTTTGATTTATATTCTGATGTTCATTAATATTTATTATGTTGATTTATGGTTATTAGATTAAAGTTTTCTAATTATTTCATTAAAGGGTAATTAATTTAATTAATTTAAAGGTTAAACACATGAAATTATAATTTTCCTGGAATTCAGAGAATTAAATCACCAAAAATTCACCTAAGGTGTATTTTATGTTTAATTTCATTTCTCCAAAGTTTCAAATTAATTATATTAATTTGAGAATAATTAGGGTTTAATGTTTTTTAGTTAAACCCAAATTAAAGAAAACGTTCCTAACAAAAATTGGGGATTTTAATTTCCATGGATTCCTCTCATCAAGGGGAATCCATAGAGTTTTTATTTGTAATTTTTTAATTTCTTTTTTATTTTATATGATTTTTTAAAGTTTTTGGGTTTTTAATTAATTAATTAAACCGTTTAGTAATAAATTTTAATGGTTTTAAGAGGGAGGGACCCATGTGTCTCGTCTTTGGTTGAAAACATGGGATGATCTTGGGCCCGTCCGGATCTTACTCTATGGAATTTAGTTTGATGATGCGCCTAGATTTGGACCGTCCGATCGTGGATTGGACAGTCTGAATCATCCCCCACAGTCCTTAAGGAATTTAAATCAGATCATGTGCCTAAATCTGGACTGTCCAATCCAAATACACGGATCAGATGGTCCAGAGATCATCTTCTTCTTTTCCTGTGGGATCTGAGAACCATCCAACTTGTTTTGCTAATATCTTTTGATCCATGAAATGAAATCATGAGATTTAAAGTGTTACACGATTGTGAAGAGAAATCCTATCAATCTATATGGTTGGATCAACTTGAAAACCACATTTCCTTTTAAACCAACCACAACCACATTTTTGAAGAAAAATCTTGAGGTCAATAATGGCATACCTTGATCCTAGAACTTTGTATGATTGAACCAAGTTTGCTTGCCAAAGGAATTAAGTCAATTCCTTAAGGATTGCTCCCTAGGCCAATCCTTGAATCCTCTTTTCGATTTTGATGGTTTGTAGTGATTAAGGGAACTTTGGGGGAGGGGAAAATTTCATTTTGGTTAAGTTTTGATGTCTGAAGGTGTGTGTGTATTCAATTTTTCTTTGGGAAGTCTTTCTTGTGTGTTTTCCTATATGGCCTAAAGCTATATATTTCTTTTTCTTAGCTATTCCTTGGTCAATTTTGCTAATGAATGAGCATGGAAGCTAGCTAATGCACTCCTTCTCCATCCCACAGCTGTCCTATGTGAAGAGGTGGGAAGTAGGGAGAAGGAATTTGACTTCTCCAATTCTTTTACTTGTATTATTTTTCCTTATTTAGATTTTATGTAATAATGCAAGAGAAGCCTAAGTATCTTGATTAGGGATGTATACCTTCATTAGAAGAGTTTAAGGAAGTGTTACCCCCATCCTATGTGACTTGGTTGGAAGTGGTTTGATATTTCCTTATTTCTTTTGTCTTGCTAAACTCACTTTACCCAAATTGTGTTAAGTGATTTAAACATAATTTTTTATGGGTCAAATGACCCGTTTTACCTAACTACACCCAATAGGGAGTTAGTTTATGTCCCATCATCATTCCCATATGATTTAGGATAATCAATTAAAAGTTATTTTTATTTTTCTTGAATTTGAGTTCAATGTGGTTTATTTAAGTTATTTTGATTTAAGAGATTTAGTTGACCTAATATAGGCCTTCATAGATTTAAATTCTTGGGTTATTATGCTCATACATATTCATTTGATTATTTAAAATATTTTTGATGATTTAATTTAGTCAAATTTTTGTGGGTTGACTTTTGACCAAGTGGGCCCACTTAAGTCAACTATATGTAGACTAGAGTTGACTTTAGGTTTGACTTTGAATTTTCATTTTTTGTATTAATTCACTTGATTGACTTTAGGTTTGACTTTGATTTGGTTTTGTATTAAACCAAGTAAATTGGATTTAGCTCAAAATATATTTCCTAAGTTATTACGCATAGTGACTTTGAATTTTGAAGTATATCCCTATTTGAACTTGATATCATTTTATTTCTAAAATGAACTCTTCTAAAAATGAGGTCAACAATAAATATAAATGCTCTCTTTTTTGGTTGTTTAAGCCCCTAAGCATAACATAAGTTAGGTCAAGTGGGCTTGGTTACCCATGTGTAGGGTGCTAAGTCCAAATTATAAATATAACTACTTGGGTTGTATGTGTGTTTAGCTAACAATTGTCTTTCAGGTGTATTTAGATTTACTTTTCCTATTTTTAATGTCATTTTGCATTAGAAATTAATATTAGTGCTATGGGGGGATAAGGATGAGCATTGGCTAGAAGGCTTTGTCTTGGGAGGCGATGTGATGCCTTTGAAGTGGAGCAAACCAAATCAAAGAAAAAGGAAGATACATAAAGTCATAAAGACTTGAAGACTCCCCCCCCCTAGCATTTGTCAATTGTAAATTCTAAATTATTCTTTTATGTACCAATTGTATAAGGGTAGGGCTCAGTTACCCATTTTTCTTTTTGGGTTGTACGGCGGAACCCGATCACACTGGCCTGTTATTCTTTTGTGTTAGCTATAAAAAGTATTTGATGTTGTGTTTAAAGTGCACAAATAGGATGACATGCTTTTCTTAGTTTCTTTATATGTTTGATGTTTGAATGTGTGGCATGGAATGCGATTAGGTTCTTAGAAAAAAAATTAATGTTTGATCTCGAGATTTAGATAGCTTTCATGATTTAGATAGCTTTTATTTTGATACTTTATTTTATAAGCACTCATGATTTAGATAACTTTCATGATGAATTTACTTTATTTTTGATACTTTTCCAACACAAAGGATGCTCTCAGAGGTCAAACATTCTCCAATCAAGCAAAGATGGTAATCCCCTATTTTCAAGAGCGAAAAAATATGATGTGCATGTTATTGGCCATTCAACATTCAGCTAAGGGGTTGCTAAATCTTTTAATTATCTTGATTTAGAGAACAACCTTATTTCATCATGCATGTAGGCATCAAAATTCTAAAGCTTTTATTAAAATAAAGTATCAAAATAAATAAAATTTGAAAAGATTTTGCACTAGACTAAGTCATATGCTCATACCACTCATGCTCTAATCTCTTAGGGAGTGGGTTTAAGGACATTAGTTTCTTTCTAATTAAATAATAGCCTAACTAATCTTGTAAATCATATGACCACTTCATGGATTTAAAGTGTAGGAGGTGTGAGTTGGCTGCACCAAGCGGTTGTAAGTCTAGTAGTCGGGTGGTTTATCCTCTCTTATGAGTTAAACCATATACTCATTTTTGCTTAGATTTAGGTCATGCTTTGGCTTATGCTAAAGCTCCCTAGATTTAGGATCCAAGGTGGCTATTTCTTTAGGCTACAAGCATAAATCCTCACCTCTTAGGCATCTCCACAATCTTGTGTTTTTGGATTACAAGTCCTAGCTTTCTAATGAAATGTCAACTTTAACACAATTGATCTTCTCTTCAATTTCAAAATTATAAAGCCTAATTATAGGATAGGTTTAAATGCTCTCTAGGTTTCCTAGTATCAAGAGCACTCCCTACTTATTTCCTTTAGCTTCGATAATAACTCTTCTCCTTGAGTTTTCAAACTTAATTTTCCAATACAACTAATCTTTTGAAAGTCTAGCTTTGAAATCTTTGGAAAATTTAATTGCTCTCTTAGTCAAGAGTATTCTTAAGGATTCACATACCTTAGGATGTAATTAACTATGGAGGCTTGCCTCCATAGGAAATTTATTGAACTAGCTTAATATAAATCTTACTTTACTTTTCCATATAAAGTAGGGGAAAGATCTTTGGTACATTCGAAGACCCATCATGCCTTAGGAGTCCTTATTAGGTGATTAGGTCCATTATAAGGGGATGATTTCTATCTTTCAAGATAGTGCATCTTTCTTTAATGTCATACTTGATCTTCAATAAGTACTCTTTAAGTTCTGCGTGGTGTCCCACACCTCAAAAATAAACACCATCAATTTTTCTGCGCTAAGGAGGGTTCCTCTCTCCATCTCTAGTAGCAATTATTGTCTCCAAACATTGATAGTGGACTTGTATTTTATATGGGTCCAAGAATATCTTTCTTTCTATTAGTACTTAGCCTATTTCATCCTTACGTTAAGCTAGCCAACATCCTTTAGGTTCCATGTAGGTCTTAAAACCCCTATTGGGTCCCCCAATAGGTATAAAAAATTTGAATTAACTAAAGGAGATGACTGAAAATTTAGAACCTCTTTACCATTCTCTTGGTGAGGCAAGGTTCATCTCATACTTAAGAAAATAAACTATTTGCAAAAAATATATATAATTTCAAAAAGCGTTTCTCAAATTAAGATTCACATGACAAAATATCTGCATTTAAAGATAACCAAACCTCATGCAACAATATCCATGATTATTCCATGGAGGTTCTTTTCAAAATTTAAAATCAAATAATTTTAAAATCATTTTTCCAAAAGCACATATTTCAAAATAGTAATCTCCATTCAACAAACCTAAGCTTGTTGAATGTATATTTTATTTCCAAACAAGATCGTGATAGAAAATTGAAATTTCATTTAGCACATCCTACATGTGCTAAGTTGGAATTTCTCTTTTCAAAAGAAACATCACACACAAATATCCCATCTATGAAAATCAAAAAGAAAAATATAATTGATTTCCATTTAACTTACCTTAATTTATTAAATGGAAGTCCCCTATTTCAAAATCACTAAAGATTAAAACACATTTGAATTTAATTTGGCATACCCAAATTTGTCAAATGAGAATTCCCTTTTTCAAAATCAAAATCAAATTGGACCTTACTTAACATACCCACATTTCTTAAGTAGAGTTCCCATTTTAAAATCACAAATAAATCAAACACACTTAAACTCCATTTGACATACCAAAATTTGTCAAATGAGAGTCCCACCTTTTCAAAATTGAAATCAAATTGAACTTTATTTAGCATACCATATTTGTTAAATAGAAGTTCTCCTCTTTCAAAATAAAACAAAACAAACTCATCAAACACACTTGAGCCCTACTTAACATACCAAATTTGTTAAGTAAGGGTCTCACTTTTCAAAATCAAATCAAAATACATCAAACACATTGGGCTTCACTTTGCATACCTAAATTTGCTAAGTAAGGATTTCATTTTAAAATCTAATTCAACAAATCAAATATGTGACACACATCATCGTAAACAACTAAATACTTTCAAAAATTGTTTTCAAACAGGAACTTGAATCTCATTTAGCATACATATATTTTCTTAGTGAAGATTCCAAAAATAAATCCAAAATAAAGTCAATTGACCCTCCATTTTCCATTTAACATACAAAAATTTGTTAAATGAGGGTCCCAAACATAAAATCAAATTCAAATGTGAGCCAATGGAAGCATCAATTAAGAGCCTTTCCAAAACATTTGAACCCCATTCAACATGCCCAAATTTGTTGAATGTGGGTTCTAAATTTAAATCAAATTCAAAGTCTCTCCTCCAAAAAAAATCCAAAATCTCTCCAATATTGGAACCCCATTTAGCATACCTAAATTTATTAGATGAGGGTTCCAATTCAACAATCAAATAAAGTTAACAATTCAAATCAACAACATTCAAGCGAAGGTCTGATATGGTTCTCTTTCCAATAATGTAGAGATTCCAGCCCTTACAACCATCAATAGAAATGAGGTGGCAGGTAAGAAGCCACTTCTTCATTTTGAACTACAGTCTGACTCTGAGTTTCCCTAACTAGAGGAGAAAGTCCATAAAAGTTTCTTCAAGAGCTAAGAATAAGATCAATAAGGATTTTTGAGTATGTCTTATTCATTCTAGATAACTATGACTCAAATGATTTGAATCCTAATTCCCAAAAGAAGACAACTCTTAAAACAGTAATCATAATAATGATCGTATTCCATAAAATAGCAGTACCAATGGACTTGAGGTCTTTAAGGATTCCAACTCGGGTAGAGATACCCCCATTCTAAACTTTTGTGGTGTCACTATAGACAAAGAGTTAGAATCATCAGATGTAATAGAAGAAATTTTTGGCACCATAAAATAGTAGGTAGACATCAATTCTACCTCTATTTTGGAAGATATCACGCAAGCCAATTGTTGTAGTGGCAGGGTCCAACCACTTTGATCAACACCATAGGAAGAAGCAAACTAGTCATTGGAAATAATCAAATTCAAAATCCTTCTTAAGATACACCTCACAATCCAAAATAAGAGCATCAAACTATTCTAAAGGTTAATCTTAAGGTCCTAAACTATCTTGGAAGGTTGCCCACTAAGCTAAAATAATGAGTGCACCCTCACCTTCTCTAAGGAGATAGAGGAGTGTTTGATTGGAACTTAACCTGATTCTTTATTGCATAGTTAGTGGAAACCTCCTCAAGTCATACTCAACATAAAATATCCTATGGAAAGGATAGACAACAATCCCTCCAGAGAACACAATATAAACAAAGACTAAAAAAAAGGAGAGAATGAAAAAATGAAACAAAAAGAAAAAAAAGAAAAGAAAAAATGAAAAAATGAATGAAAAAGTGAAGAGAAAAAAGAAGAAAGAGAAGAAGTAAAGCACCAATAATACACATTGATTTGGAATCTAAAGGATAAATCATGAGGTGTAAATTCAAAGAAAAGAGAGAAAAAATATATGAAATAAATTTTGAGTCTTCTTTTGACATTTCTTTGGAGTAGATAATAGTAAAACAAAAAAGTTCTAAAAGGATAATTTATGATTGATATTCCTAGAAACTTAGTGGTTATGTGAGAGCATTAGCTCTAATTCTACTATCTCATGATATTATTATAGGATTGGAAGGATTCAAAGTTAAGAGCTGCTCCTAACCTCTAACTATATGATATATATATATATATATATATATATATATATATATATATATATATATATATATATATATATATTAAGATATAAAATTTTCACTTCATCTCTTTTTGCAAGCTTGAAAGAGGATTTAATAGTTGTAGATAAACCTTCAAATGAAGTAATAAAATCATCTTTTGCCTAGTCTACCTACTTTGCTTAAAGAATTTTGAAGACTTTCAGGTACATGATACACTCCCTGAAGTTGAGAAGAAAATTAGATCATCAACCATTTAAGTTTTAAGAGATTAACCTCATAACATAAAGGTAGTCCACCCATCCTCTCAAAATCCATACATGATAAGTCAAAAAGAAAATGCTAATGACTTTGTTAGGTTTCTTTTGTAGTTTAAAGACTACTTTACCTAAGACCATAATGAAGTGCCCAATACATCTCTAAAGGTAGTAGCCAACAAAATCAAAATTGAACCTACTCCTATTCCTTCTTTGCAAACTTTTTATGCAAACATTTGCACCAAGAAGAAGATCAAAGTTTGATTTCAACCTTATTTAAGAAGAAAGATGCTATCATGATTACCCAACATTATTCCAGTCAAAAGGAAGGACATTCAAATTTGCACATATGTTGATTCCAAAGATTTCATTTAGGCATGTCTTGAAGATGAATCCACATTACATATTTTAAATTTGACAGCAAACATAGCCTCTTTACATACAATCTTCTCATTCAAGGATGGGTCAAATGATGCTATGGGATGAGAGGTCATTTGCACTTTTAATTTCCATTAGAATTTACCATTATAAGGTCATGCCTTTCTCTAATCACTAGGATTAAAGAAAAAGGAAGACCATCTTTATGATCTGAGTAGTTGTCTTCGATTGGTTATGACACTATAGCTTGAAGTTGAATCTTCTAAAGTATACATTTAGGATGACTTTAGGGGAGTTTCTAAGGCTTGTAGTAAAGCATCATGGGATAATAAAGATTGATCTAAAAGAGATTAAAGTGATATTAGAGATGCATCCTCCAAGATTTTACTTAACAGAAGAGAGACTTCAATTAACATTGAATATAGATGGTTTAAACTCTTTTAAAGTTAGTCTATATCAAAACTTTTTAAATCATGATTCTACTTTTGATCATTCAAAGGCCTACCTTGGTGCTTCGAGGGACGGAAGGTAGTTTAAACCACTATAATTGGGGAGCACCCAATGGTTCCAATCAATGAGCTCTATTTAAAAAAATATTATCCTTAAAATAATGTTTGAAAATAGTTATTATCAATAAAATTCCTTTCTTTACATTCATCAAATCTCTTCTTCTTTGGAAGCATTATTTGCTTATTTGCGAATTTGCCATAACGTGTTTAGGATAGGTGTAAGAGAACACAAGTGGCATCCTATCCTTCATCAACACAAACACAAACTACACATAATTCTTTGGTGCTATTAGGATAGGTGTAAGAGAACCCAAGAGGTTTCCTAGTTTGAGTAGTACAACTAAGTTAGGTGTAAGAGAACCCAAGTGGCATCTTTTCTTGGTGGAGTCACATTGCCCCTATGGCACCATTTCAACCACTCTTCGATGTGTTTAGGGTAGGTGTAATGAACCTAAGCGACATCCTATCCTTCATCAACACAACACAAACACAAACTACACATAAACATATGAACAAATACACATATTTTATCTCAGGCTACTTTGATGTGGGATAATGCCCCACACGGGCCTCACTCATTAGTTGCTCTAGGCTAGACTGACGTGTTACCCTACTAATGGATCACCCAAGTGGTCCCTTGTCCAAGAGGATGTAAGTCTACTACGCTTTTCTTTCTGAATTGACCACTACACACCAATGAGTGCTTCATTAGCATGGCTCTATTTAAAAGGATGTAAATCTGTTATGCCTTCTTCTTAAACTAGCCATCATGAACTAACTTGTTGAGTATATCTGGCCAACACACATACACATCTTTTGTCACAGGCTACTTTGATGTGGGATAAATCCTCCTATGGCACTCACTCATTAAATTCTCTAGGTTAAGCTGACGTGCTACCCCACTAGTGCGTCACCCCAGTGGTCCTTTATTTAGGAGGATGTAAGTATACTATGCTTTCCTTCCTGACTTGACCATTGCACATAGATGAGTGCTATGTTAGTACGGTAAGCCTTATGGCGTGGTTGATAAGCTACCTTCATGATGGCTTCATTCAAGAGGATATAAGTCTACTATATGCTTTCTTCTTGGACTAGCCATCATGAAACTTGGTAGAGGATTAGGGTAAGTCCCTGCACCTTTCCTCCTAACTACTTCAAGTTTGGGTCCAGTCTTTCTTTGTGACTCATTAGTCCCTTAGTCGTTCAACTTGTTATGCCATCAATGGGTCACCCCAGTTGTTCCTCTTTGAAAGATGTAAGTATTATGCTTTCTTCTTAAGTACACACACGCAGAGACCTAGGTCGGGATAGCACTGAGAAGATAGACTATTCATAATCAATTCCACTTTAGGAGATATAAGTCTACATGCCTTTTCTTAGACGATGCCATGACCACCTTAGGCTGGTTGGTGTTCGCTATACTGACAGTAACCCACCCAGTGGATTCATTACTCATGGTAGATGTAAGTCTGCTACGCTTTATACTTAAGTTGACCACCATACACATACAGGCTTTCTTATTTATAGGGTTCAGGATAATGCTCCTAATGGCACCTCCCTTGTGGGCACTCTATTTGGATCACGTCTTTTACAACCTTATTTAAACACTACCTGGGTTACTACTGGATTGGACAGTCTCCCTTTTTAAACCACCCTGGTTGGAGATTCTTCTATGTAGATTCTCGCTTGGTCCAATAAATAGAGATAGGTCCATGCTGACATAGCCCCTTCTCAGTGTGGTCCCTCACACAACAACATGGTCCACAATAACAATATATATATATATATATTCTAGTGGATTTGGAATTAATGCCCCCAGCAGCACCTTTCCCAAGTAGGCATCCTAACTTTAGGGCAGTGTCAATAAAACTCCTATAAGAATTGTCTACTCATGAGTTGAGATAAGTCCCCCACGACACTCTCTCAATAGTCACCCTTAGGTTGGGTTCAATCTATTCTGCCACCAATAGGTTACCCTAGCGATCGTCCTGACTTTGGAAGATGTAAGTCTGCTACTCATTCTTTCCAGCATGATTGTTGCAGACTAACGGGAAACCCTAGGTCGGGTTTGATTTATTACATCCAACGGGTCACCCCATGGTTGTTCCTTGCTTTGGAGATGTATGTCTACCATGCTTTGCCCAGCATAGCCATTGCACACTGAAAGGAACCCCTTATGTTGGATTGTCTTACCCTTCGACCGGTAGACTACCCCTTTGGATCGATAAATCTGAGATAGGCGAATGACAACATAGCCCTTTCCATCGACACGATGGGATCCATCAAATGAAAGTAAAACAAATAAAAATGAGCTAAATCAAATTAAAACAAATTAATGAAATTAAGTTTGACTACTTTTGAGTTGACATAAGTCCCCCAGCAGCATTCACTCAATATTCATCCTTAAGCTAGGTTCGATTTGTTGTGGATCCAACAAATCACCCTAGCGGTTGATCCTTGCTTTAGAAGATGTAAGTCTACTATGACTTCTTCCTAAGTACTGTCATTCCACACTAATAGGCAACCTCTTTGGCCGAATAGTCCTACTTTGTTGTTGGTAGACTATCCTTTGGATTTGTAAATTTGAGATAGGTTAAGGCGACTTAGCCCCTTCTCAGTGGGTCCATCACATATCGAGAAGGTCCATAACAAACTAAATTAGAAACCAACCTTCCTAGTGGAGTAAAATTAGAACATATCAAACAAACCAAATTTCTTTTCCGCGAGGCACAAATCAAATTAATCTCTCCAATGGAGCCATAAGAAATACCATCAAACTCTTATCCCAGTGGATAGCCCGAACCTCTTCCCTAGTGGAAGGTTCACATTCCCAATCCCTAGTGGATTATAGACTCTTATCCCTAGTGGATACACACCCAAACAAATCATATTCACAATAAAACTCAAATCCATATCCCATATCTTGAACGCCCTAGTGGAAGGTTCACATACTCAACCCTGTGGATTCCATCTAGCTCTTATGCCCTTGGCATAAATAGAGCTTCTTTCACTAAGATCCTATTCTATCAACCTTTAGGTTTAGGTATAGATCATTTTCAATAGTGTTTGCAATCTTTTGGGCATTGTTGATCATCTCGATCAACATAAATACATGCGGTATGCCTTGTCAATTACACCATACCTATTGCTGGGTCCTTTTGTTGACCTCACTTTTGAAGTGAGTTCTCAACCTCCTCTTATTATACCTAGGAACCTTCTAGGCATTAAGGTTTCCTTAGTCATAAAATGCTTCTAGACAGTAGGTGAGCCTAGAGACTTAGAAGTGTTAATCATAGCATTAGGCCATGCCTTAGGGACTTAGGAAAATCACCTACCCCATAGCCTAAACCCAATCCATGTACACCTTCTTAAATTCCATTCAAATCCAAATTTCTAGCCAAACTTCAAACTCAATTTCAAATCCAAATCCAAGTCTAAACTCAATTCCAAATGATTGAAATCCAAGATCAAATCTAAACTTAAAATCTTTCCCAAGCCCTTTAATCAACCTTCATGAACTTAGCCAAATTTCCATCAAATTCATTCCAAACTCAATTGATTTTCTTATAAATCAATTGTACCTTCAATTATGTTCTCAAATATAAATGAATAAATTCAAATAGCCAAAATCAAATTGAAATGCAATTTAAATCCTTTAAGCCATATCCTTGAACATGGCCAAAACCCATCTAAATCAAGCCAAAATTAATGGAATTTCTCATCAATCAATCATTTCTTCAATCATCTATCCAAATATAAATAAAACCTACAATCATCCAGTCAAACCAAAATCAAACCCAACCTAACCCATTTGACATGAAATATTCAATTGAACGGATACTCATTTGAATTCAAACCAATTGCAATTGAATTTATAAATCAATCTCAAATCTATATATAAACTCAACTAAATCAAACTCAACCCAAAATCAAGCCAACTAAATCTAATTGGTTCACTTGACCCAAAGTGGCCAATTTGACCTACATGAACCAAAATCCAATTCAATCCAAATCAAAGTGAATTAAGCTAATCCAAACTTCATGTCATGATTGTTGATCACCCTAGAATGATCAATTAATATAAATTGGGTCAAACCAAGTCAACTTAGCCCATTGACCAAGTCAACCCTTTAGCCTATATGAACCCAAACTAGCCAAATTGGAACCTAACCCTAATCCTTTGAAACTAATGATTCAAATCAATCCAAAATTAGCATTTAAACATGACTTGACCTTCAATTGAGCCAAACTAGCCCAATTAGCCCTCTAGACCCAAGTTGACCCAAATTAACATAAATGGTCAAATTAGACTAAACCCAAATTAAATTAAACCAAAGCAGACAATCCTCTCCAAATAGTCATATGAACTTGACCTAACCCTTGGTTTGACCTAGTTTGAGCAATTGGTCAACCTAACCCATTCTGACCTAATTTAACCCAAGTGGGTCAAATTGAGCCAATCATAATCAAATGAACTCCAAATGACATGAAATTTGGTCCAACTCATTTTTGACTCATTTCAAATCTATCCAAATCAAATTCAATATCAAATGACTATGGGCTAAGGCTATCACATAAGACAAAACACCCATGTATATAGTCTTTTCTCTTCCTTGGCTACTTGACACTCATCCATTGGTCCTAGGCTCCAAGGACATTGTCCAAAGAGTGGTTGGGTTAGCCATGACTTATGGGGAGGTGAAATCTCCTCCCCATTAGAACACTTGGCATGAAGGACCTCCACTTCCCTTTCCTAGGATGCTTATCCTTCATAGCAACCACGTCCCATGCCTTGGGCAACCAAATTAACCCAAGGAGAATCCCAACCACCCCAAGCAAGGACACCCAGAGCCAAAATCACCATGAATGAGGTGATTTTCGGCCATTACAAGAGACAAATAAAAAAAAAAACTCTTCCTCACACATTCATTTCACTCTCCTAGAGCTCCCAAACCAACTAGTAATGATTCCCACTTAGTTTTTGAGCAAAAGGCATCAAAATCAAGTGGATTTCGGTGAGAAAGTGACGGCCATTGGTGGATACATTTTTTTGAGGTGAGAGCCCGAACCCATTCCAAAGCTTCTTCTTGCACTCAAGAGCATGCTCGATCTTTGCCGGCATTGAAAATCATCCCCAGTGAGATAATTTTTAGAAATCATAGCTGGGATTAGGTTATTTTATTTGTGACTATTTTTGGTCAATTTTAGGAATTTCCTTTAGATTACCCTTGCATTTTTTTTATTTTACATCATCCCTAAGCATTTGAAGTGATATTCGACGAAGATTGCTAGAAAATTATGCTTAAATTGAAATTTTCCATTCAATGCTTTCACAAGAATTGCAAAATCCCGAATATTTTTTGCTTCCACGATGCACATTAGGCGATTTTCTATTCAGAGGATGGCTCATCATGTGGATCACATGGCTTTGATCGATGAATTGTGTGGATCTGATCATGCAAATTGTGAGCATCAATTTGGACGGTTCGATTAGCAAACAAATGGTCAGATCTAATCCGCGCATCCTTATCCGCATTCCCACTCTTCTATTGAGGCGACAGCAGCCCCATGGTGCCACACCACGTCCAAGTGTGTGCCTTGGGTTAAGTAAGAAATTATTTTCTTTTTAAAATTACTTAAAACACTTGAAACTTCAAAAATTCATACAAAATAAAATACTTAACTAAAATTTGCAAATAAGGGTTTGTTGGATTTATCTTTTCGAGAGGAATCCAATGAAGCCAAAAGCCAAAAAATTTACTAAATATTTTGAGCTTAATTTAAGTTTTAGGGAAAATAAAATTTCATTAATTAAATCAAAAAGACACATCAGATTGATTTGAAATTTTAGAGATTAAAATTGAGCTTAAATTCTACTTACCAAAAAATTTCAAGTTAAAAGGATTTCTCGATTGGGAGATATTGCATTCTAACTTCAAATAATTGAAATAAATTAATGGACTTTATAAAAATCATGGAAAATCATTTAAATTAACTAGAACTTTGGAAAATTATAAAAAATCATAGAAAAATCATAAAAATGCAAGTAAATATTTGTTTTGAAGTTATTTCAGAGGAGATTCAATTAAGATTTATCCCAATTAATTTTGAAAATACTTAAGGCTTAATTTGAGTTTAATTAAAAACTTAATTAGCTTAATTACTCTCTAATTACTTACGTCATTATTTTCAAACTTTTTGAGGTTGATTAATGGGATGACCTCTACCTCCCATAATTTTCTTGGGATTTATTGCTTGGTTAATTAGGAAAATTGGTTATCTTAACCTTAATTACTTTCTAATTAATTAAGCAATTAATATACTAAATAGTAAGAAAATCATTAATTAATCTTGCTAGTTATTGAAATAGTGAATGGGCAAGGGGAATGAGATTGGGACCTCTATCCTAATATTTTCCCTAAGTCCATTTCACTTGAATGGAAATTAATTAATTTGGGATTAATTGATGGTTTAATTTATTAATTAAATTGCTTAATTAATAAATTTAAAACTATAATCACATGAAATCTTAATTAATCAATTCATTGGTAGATCTTTAGGTGCTCAATATCTAAAGGCATTTAAGGAAATTATGGTTAACCCACATGTGTGGGAAAAACCAAGTACTTAATTAAGTTTCTTAACTTTTAATCATTAATTATGAGCCAATTGCATTGCTATTTCATTTCTTAGGTTCATTGCTTATTTAATTTCCAATGTATGTACATATCATGTTGGATCATAATTACTTGGTTAATTAACTTAAGGGAACATATGTAAGGCCAAATTAATGGATTTAATGCATAGTACAGCCTAATTAACCCATAAAATTAACTTAATTATTTTTCACTAAACCAAATTAAATCATAAATACAAGAATGGGTTAGTATCAGTAAACTTTCCCTCATTTCTTCAAACCAAATCAAATATGAAATTGAAAATGATAATTAAAATGCTCTAGTTTTCTTTAAAAGCTTTTATTTGATTTGATTGTCCTTAGAAATTAATTTAGTTGAATGAAATCACATGTTTATGCTTATTCATTTTTTTCCAATAATGTTAAATGTTGTATGCCATTTGAAATCATACATTATTCTTTTCAAAATTAATTAAATCAAATGGTTTTCCTTTATGTCAAGCTTGCATGTGTTGATTTAATTTATAATATGTGTGGCTATTATCACTATTAAATCCAAACATAATATCCAAATCTTATAAATGAATGGTTACATATGCTATGAATTCTAGTTATAAATACATAGGAGATGCATGTGATTATAGCTTAATTGTATGAAGTGAAGCTCCATTCCTTTTATTCATGTATTGATTTATGTAAGTGAGAATGTTAATGGTTATATAGGTTGGACATCCCAATAATACAAGGCTTTAGTTAGCCCTAAGGAGGTCATTTGATTACCTCACTTCCTTAGTTTAACAAAGGAAGGTACTTGCTTATGTCTTATATACATGCATGCGTGTATTTAATTAGAGAATGGTAATCCTTCATTTTAATTAAAAAATACATGCATTTGCAATTGTTCAGGTGATTGAATTAATTAATCATGTGATTTGAGCACTTTTTCTTATGTTCATGCATGTAAATTTACATATGATTTGAATGTACTAGTATATAGTGTGGACATCCTAGGAATATGAAGCTTTAGCTAGCCCCATGGAGGTCATTTGATTACCTCGCTTCCTTGGTTAACAATTACACATACCTATTTAATTTCATCCCTATGTATTTTTGCATAAGAATTTAGATAGAGCCTTAAGTTAATATGATAAAATAATTCAATCAGAGGGGAAATATAAAGCTTCAAATGCACATACTCACATCTATCATTCAAGTGTGCTAAAATATATAATATGTGTAGTATACTTAGGACTTAATCATATACATGTTACATGTGATGGAAAGGAATGATGTAGAATGTATCATGTGATAGTATTTCAATTAGATTAACTATAAGGACCCTTTCACTTTGAGTAAAATTATTTAAAGAAAAACTAAACTTAGGATTAATCTAAAATGCATAATATGCCATTCACTAAAGAGAACTAAATCAAATTAACATGCTTTAGAAAGTGGTTTATGGTAGGAAAGAGGGCAACCTCTTTTCTTCTCTTTACAACACTTAGTTGCTAAGTGTAGGTCATATGAAATAAAAAAATTAAATCTCAAATTAATTAAAGCACTTAAAGTTAAACCACCCTTTAAGTTGAATCTTTTTGCACTTAGAAAATCTTAACTCTAAAGCCTAGTTAGGACATAACACAACAAGCCTTAATACACACACATTAGATTAAGTCACCACTTCTAGCCTTATGTTAGGATGGTGCATGGTGTGATGTATTTTTTATTTTGTGATGTATTATTTTAGACTGGATGTTAGGGTGTATGTTTGAATAGATGGTTGTGATTAGCCTAATCATATTTTTTACAGGGGATTATGTTTAAGGGGCCACTTAAAAAAATATAAATGCTCTCTTTATAGGTTGCTTAAGCCCCTAAGCATAATCCAAGTTAGGACAGGTGGGCTTGGTTGCCCATGTGCAGGCTGCCAAGTCTAAATTATAAATATAACTGCTTGAGTTGTATGTGTGTTTAGCTAATACTTGTCTTACATGCGTACTTTGATTTACTTTTCTATTTTTAATGTAATTTTGCATTAGGAATTAGGATTAGTGCTATGGGAGGATAAGGATGAGCATTGGCTTGAAGGCTTTATTCTAGGAGGTCATGTGATGTCTTTGAAGTGGAGCAAACCAAATCAAAGAAGGAGGAAGATACATGAAGACATAAAGATTTGATGACCCACCATAGCATTTATCATTTGTAAATTGCAAATTATTCTTTTTTTTGTAGGTTGTATAAGGGTAGAGCTCTACCCATTTTTCTTTGATTGGCTGACACCTCTTATTCTTTTGAGTTAAATATAAAAATTATTTGATGTTGTGTTTAAAGTGCACAATTAGGATGGCATGCTTTTCTTAATTTCTTTATATGTTTGATGTTTGAATGTGTGGCTTTGAATGCAATTAGTCTCTTAGAAAATAAATTAACCTTTCTACCCAACTATAACTCATAACTAAAACTTTAAATAATTAATAACCTCACATAAAGCCTAAGACATAAATCAAGATAATTAAAAGATTTAATTAAATGTTGAATGGCAAACAACATATCATATTATTTTGCTCTTGAAAATAATGGATTTCCATCCTTACGATAGAGGAATGCTTGACCTGGGCATCCATATTGGAAACACCCCTTCTTTCTGATTTAACACAACTTATTTCATCATGCATGTAGGCATCAAAAGCATTTGTCTGTCAAAATAAATAAAATTTGAAAATTTTGCAGTAGACTAAGTCATATGCTCATATCACTCATGCTCTAGTCTCTTAGTGGGTTTAAGGACTTTAGTTTCTCTAATTTAACTATTAGCCTAACTAATCTTGCAAATCATCTGACTTCTTTGATTTAAAGTGTAGGAGTGTTAGTTGATTCAGTGATTGTAAGTCCGAATCGCATTTATCCTCTTATAGAGTTAAACCATATGGCCATTTTCTTAGATTTAGGTTGCACTTTCTTATACTAAAGCTCCCTATATTTAAGATCGAGTGGCTATTTCTTTCGGTTATAAGCATAAATTCACCTCTTAGGCATCTCCATAATCTTTTGTTGTGAATTACAAGTCTAGCTTTCTAATCAAATGCCAACTTTAACAAAATTGATCTTATCTTCAATTTGAAAATTACAAAGCCCAATTATAGATAGGTTGAAATTCTCACTAGGTTTCATAGTATCAAGAGCATTTCCTTTGGGTTTGATAATAGGTCTTCTCCTTGAGTTTTCCACTTGATTTTCCAATACAACTAATCTTTTGATAGTCTAGCCTTAAAATATTTGGAGACTTTAATTGCTACTTTAATTGAGTATTCTTAAGGGATTCACATCTCTAAGAAGTAATTATCTATGGAGGCTTGCCTAGAACTTAATGAACTTCATATAAACCCTACTTTTCCATGCATAGTTGGGGAAAGATCTCTGGTACATTCGAAGACCCATCATGCCTTAGGAATCCTTATTAGGTGATTAGGTCCATCATAGGGTGATGATTTCTATCTTTTGAGATAGTGCTTCTTTTCTTAATATTGTACCTAATCATTTTAATAAGTACCCTTAAGATCTGAGTGGTGTCCCACATTCAAAAATAAACACCACACACACCAAGTTTTCTAAGACAAGCGATGACATAGATAAAAAATGAGCATGCATAATGCAAATCAAAAATCTTTGATAATAATAATCATCTCTGCTATAAAGATATAATTCCATAAGTAGTAGATCAAATGGTACTTCAATTTCTCCGTTCTGATCACCCAGCCTCTCTAGATCCACCATCATATCCATCTCTCCCTCCACCACCTGGGGCTTGTCACTCCTCCCACTTCCATAACCACCACTACTCTGACCACCACCTCCATATCCACCAACACCTCTGAATCCCCCACCACCACTATGATAATTATCACCTCTACCTTTGCCTCCATCGTCAGATATAGACTGAGCCAGGTTGAAGGTGATGTTCCTATCATCAAGGTTCTGCCCATTCTTAGGGTTTAGGTTTAGGTATAAGCTTATTAGGTTTTAGATTTTTGGTTAATTTTTTAATTTATTTAGTTAGTTTAAGTTTAGGTTTGGGGTTTGTGGTTTAGGTTTTAGGGTTTAGGGTCAGGGTTTTGGGTTTATGGTTTAGGGTTTTTGATTTTATACTTTTAAGGTTTAGGGTTTAGGGTTTAGGGTTTAGGGTTTAGGGCTTAGGGCTTAGTGTTTAGGCTTTAAGGTTTAGGTTTAGTTTAGGGTTTAGGGTTTAGGGTTTTAGGGTTTTAGGATTTAGGGTTTTGAGTTTAGGGTTTAGTGTTTTTTTAGAGAAACTTAGAATTCTATTACCATAAAAGGAAAAGATACAATGTCCTTAAAAAGGGAAAAGCTCTAAAATTCTATTGCTGTCAGAGCTTTAAGAAACCTAAAGAGCTAAACCCCATCTAAGTACATTATAAAAATAAAATAAAGAGAAAATATAATAGTTAAAAAAAAGCATAAAGAAAAGACAAAGTAAGAATAAAACAAATCTTGAAAATAGTAAAGTTCAGTTCATGATTCCTTTGAGAAAGTAAGATAAGAAATATCCACAATAATAACACTTGGTTGAGTAATGACTCCCTCTAAAGTTCCAACTGTAAGAAATTTGCAAAACACTACAAAGGCAAAAGTCATAGCTAAAAAGGTTAAGGACAAAGAGTGGAAATGGAGAGAGTTGAGAAAGAGAAGGCTCTCACTCAATTAGGATCATCTCAAAGGGAAAAAATACATATGAGCATCCAAACTTCATAAAGAACGGTAATAATCATATGTAATGATACCAACTAGAGAGAAGAGGTGAGTAACATTAAAGCCATCATAGCCAGCATACCTGATACAAGCAAACATCCAAGCCCAACAGTCCATAGAGTTCTAGATCTTGCACCATTAAACAAAGAGCAACTGACCAACAACTAGCTAGCAACCAAACCACAGAAAAAACCATAATAGATTAATCATAATAACCTAGAGAGAGGCTAGAACAAAGTCAGAACACAAACAACAACCATTATCCAAATACCCATCCAAGCTCCAAACCATGGAAACTAGAACCAGAACTAACAAGCAAGCACAAACTCATGCCAATTAAAAAAGAAACAACTAACAAAACCAAGATAGGAGCCCTCAAGCAAAAGTCCCAACAAGTAGTAGTCACCAAGACAAACCAAGGTGAGCAACCATAAATGACTAAACAGATCAGAAATGAAACCATTAAAGTTAATGAAGCATAAGCTGCAGCCAATGCAAATCACCAAAAGATAAAATAACCACACAAAATGGGACCAAAGGCAGCCACCAACCACTTGAAACAAAAAATTCCAATCCAAAAGGATCAACAAAGGTTCGGCCAGCATAATAAAAGGCTCTAATAAATTATCCAAGAAGAAGTAAAAGACCAACAAGAAAAAAATCAACCAACCAAGATTCCAAGGATAACTAAAATTCCTCCAACCAAACCACATGTAATATAGCCATAAGGTAACCAGAGAACATACATCATAAGTAACCAACAAAGGAAGCATCTAGTAGCTAAGGAAAAGTATAAAAAAGTACCACACAATAGTGGTCCAAAATGAAACCACCATAGAAATGCAATAGTAGCATAGCCAGGTCAAAACCAAACTTCCCAGAACAAATACTAATCTGCATAGTAACAAACAAACCTACTATAAATAATGTACCCAGTAGATGCTAATCCTAGGATAATAACCACAAAACTAAAGCAAAGAAGGATCCGAATAAACAATAAAAAACTAAGAGGCAACCCCAAAAAAGTAGCTAGAAACTCTCCAAGAAGGCCCAGAAGGCAACAACCAATAGGTGGTTCCCACTAGGAAGGCCACCATTCAACCATGAAAACCAACAAAAAGTAATTTGAGTTCAAGAGGAGAGCCAACAAACCAACCAAGTAAAAAAAGAATAAATCTGTAGAAACCATCTCATCCACAAGTAATAAGGCAAAGAAGATAGCACTCGAAAACTCAACCTAGGTTGGAAAGATAGGAACCACCAGCAACCCAGCAAGAGGCCAAAATAACAACCAAAAAAAGGAAAATAAGTTTAATATTTTGGTTTAGGAGTTTAGGGTTTAGGGTTTAAGTTTTTGTGTTCTTTAGGTTTGTTTAACTTTAGTGTTTAGGCTTTAGGGTTTAGGGTTTAGCTTTTGGTTTAGGTTGTAGGGTTTGGGAGAGTTTAGGTTTAGGGTTTATGGTTTTAAGGTTTAGGAGTTTGGGGTTTAGGTTTAAGATTTTTAGGTTTGGGTTTAGGGTTTAGGTTTAGTTGTAGGTTTAGGGGTTTAGTGTTTAGGGTTTAGGGTTTAGGATTTAGTGTTAGTTTTAGTGTTTAGGGTTTAGGGTTAGGGTTTTTTATTAAATTAAGTAAACTCATACATTTAGGTTTGTTCAATTTATTTTATTTATTTATTTTAGTTTATTTTATTTTTTATCTTTTTTTAATTTAGATTATTTATTTTAGGTTTATTTATTTTAGTTTTGGTTTTTATTTTTGTTTATTTTTTAGGTTTAGGTTTAGGTTTAGGTTTATTTTTTAGTTTAGTTTTATTTTTATTTAATTTTTTTGGTTTAGGTTTTATATTTAATTAATAACTCTAAGTTTAGGTTTTTATTTTATTTTTTTAGGTTTAAGTTTTAGGTTTTTATTTTAGGTTTATTTTTTTATTTTATTTTTTATTTTAGGTTTAGGTTTATTTTTAGTTTATTTTATTTTATTTAGTTTAGGTTTAGGTTTAGGTTTTATTTATTTTAGTTTTATTTATTTTAGTTTAGTTTATTTTAGTTTAGGTTTAGGTTTATTTTACTTTTATTTTAGGTTTAGATTTTTTTTTAGTTTAGGGTTTAGGGTTTTTTTTAGATTTTATTTTTAGGTTTATTTTTTAGGTTTAGGTTTTTATTTAGTTTTTATTTTATTTTTTATTTTAGGTTTAGTTTTAATTTTATTTTGGTTATTTATTATTTAATTTAGTTTAGGTTTTATTTATTTTATTTTATTTTAGTTTTTATTAGGTTTAGGTTTTAGTTTTAATTTAATTTATTTTTTATTTTTTTTAGGTTTAGGTTTTTTATTTATTTTATTTTTGGTTTTATTTAGTTTAAATTTAGGTTTTTAGCTTTTTTTAGTTAGTTTAGGGTTTAGGGTTTTTAGGTTGTTTGGGTTTAGGGTTTAGGGTTTAGGGTTTAGTTTTAGGGTTTAAGTTTAGGGTTTAGGTTTTATGGTTTAGATTTTAGGTTTAGGGTTTAGGGTTTTTTTTTTTTATTTGGGGTTTTAAGTTTAGGGTTTTAGTTTAGTTTAGGGTTTTGTTTTTTAATAGAGAACAAATTCAAATTCAACATTTTTTCTTTTGATTTCATCAACAAGTAACACCAAGTTTTCTAAGACAAGCGATGACATAGATAAAAATGAGCACACATGAGTAAATCAAAACCTTAGATAACTAGAATTGTCTCTCTTGTAAAGACATAGTTCCAAGCGTGATTGATCTCATTCTTCAATTTCTCCAGTTCCCATTAGAACCACCTCGGCCTCTCAGTAGCGGATCCACCATCATATTCCATCTCTCTCTCTCCACAGACACAACCTTGGTCGCTCCTTCCACTTCCATAACCAATACTGCTCTGACCACCACCTCCATATCTACGAGCACCTCTAGATCCTCCACCACCACTGCGATAATCGTTGCCTCTAGCTTTTCCTTCACTATCAGATCTAGACTGAGCTTGATTGATGGTGATGTTCCTCTTGTCAAGGTTCTACCCATTCTTAGGGTTTAGGTTTATTAGGTTTTAGGGCTTAGGTTTATTTTTTAATTTAGTTAATTTAGTTTTTAGGTTTAGTTTTTGGGTTTAGGGTTTAGGGTTTAGGATAAGGTTTAGAGTTTAGGGTTTAGGGTTTGTTTAGGCGTTTGGTTTTAGTTTATCTTTTGGTTTAAGGTTTAGGTTAGGGTTTAGGTTTAGTTTAGGGTTTTTTTAGGGTTTATATGGTTTAGGGTTTAGGATTTAGGTTGTAGGTTTAGATTTGGGTTTAGGGTTTAGGATTTCGGGTTTTTGGTTATTTTTTAAAAAAAAATTAAGTAAGCCAGTAGGTTTAGATTTATTTAGTTTATTTTATTTATTTATTTATTTATTTTAATTTATTTATTTTAGGTTTATTTATTTTAGTTTAGGTATTTTATTTAGTTTATTTTTTAGGTTTAGGTTTATTCTTTTGGTTTAGTTTATTTTTTATTTTTTATTTTTTTTAGGTTTAGGTTTTACTTTTTTATTTTTAAGTGTAGGTTTAGGTTTTTATATTTTCTTTTAGGTTTAGGTTTTAGGTTTATTTTTAGGTTTTATTTTTTAGTTTAAGTTTAGGTTTATTTTAGTTTATTTTATTTTATTTAGTTTGGTTTAGGTTTAGGTTTAGTTTATTTTAGGTTTAAGTTTAGGTTTTATTTATTTTAGCTTAGTTTGTAGTTTAGGCTTAGGTTGATTTTATTTTGTTTATTTTATTTTTATTTTAGGTTTAAGTCTTCTTTTATTATAGTTTAGGGTTTAGGTTTTATTTTTTATTCATTTTTAGGTTTAGGTTTTTATTAATTTTTATTTTATTTCATTTTAGGTTTATTTTATTTTTATTTTACATTTAGGTTTTTTTTATTTAGGTTTTTTATTTTTAGGTTTATTTTATTTTTTTATTTTAATTTACGTTTTTATTTATTTTATTTTAGTTTAGTTTTTATTTTTTATTTTATTTTAT
The DNA here is from genome assembly GCA_021442155.1 of Cymbidium sinense. Classification (NCBI taxonomy): domain Eukaryota; kingdom Viridiplantae; phylum Streptophyta; class Magnoliopsida; order Asparagales; family Orchidaceae; genus Cymbidium; species Cymbidium sinense. The sequence continues at coordinate 52,890,427 of CM038222.1, forward strand.
TATTAGGTTTAGGTTTAGGATTTTAATTTAATTTATTTGTTTAATGTTATTTATGTTTAGGTTTTCACATTTTTAGGGTTTAGGGTTTAGGGTTTATGGTTTTTTTTCAAAAATGGGAAAATTTTATTGCCACAAGAAAAGGATTACAAAGTCCTTAAAAGGGGATAAATCTCCAAAACTAATGCTCAAAGTGCTACAATAAAGCCTAAAGAGATAAATCCCCTAATTCAAGTGAAAAAGAAAAGCAAAAAAGAAAAGAAAGAAAACTTAGCTACAGCACCGAAACCCTCTGAGCAGATCACAAACCACCTATAAGACCCCAAGATCTAAAAAAAAGAACTTGCATGAAACTTAAGCGGAGATAAGCTAAGAGAAAAGATGAAAAGAAATGTAAGATCAGAGAAAAAATAAAGCCACAGGCTCGGCTCATAGTCAACTAAAGGAGCAACAAAATTTGTGAGTATCAAACTCAAAAGAAGGGTTCTGATCACAAATAATTCTACCACCAAAATAAAATGAAGAAAACATCCAGAATCACACCAAACTTACTTCCTATGGAGCTAACCCATAACCAATAACCAACAAGTTCTAATACACATCAATCTACCAAATTTTGTTGCTCCTAAACCTAAAACCTACAACTTACAACCCTAAACCCTAATCTTGAAACCCCAAAAAAAAAAACAAAAAAATAATAATAAAAAGAACCAAAAAATAAAAAAAAATAAACCCTCTCCCTGTCCTGAGCTCTAAAGATTCTTGAATCCTTTTCATCCTCTTTATTGTCATTTATGAGCTAGTTTTCCAAAACATTCTTCTAGTTTGTCTTCGAATCTTTGGCCTTCGGATGATCCATGTTTGGTTCTTAAGTGGTACCATTTGCCATGGCGTCGGTTTCTATGAATACTTGGGGAAAACCAAATGCTCCAGCTCGGGCTTCCAATTCTTTGGATATAACTAAACCTTTTTCCTATAAATCCTTCAAAGATGCTTTATCTGGTAAGGATTCTTCAACTTCTTCTGATATTTCTTTAAACCTAGTTCATACGACCTTCAAAAGTGTTATGTGTATGTTGATTTGGATATTGAATAACTATAGTTTCTACAATCATTGCAAAACTCATGGACATGATTTCTCAGAATGTTTTGTTACTCATCGACATCTTCGAAAGAAAGTGGTTAAAGATCCTAAGGTTGCTGGCAAAATTGGAGATTTAAAAAGTGATAAAAGAAAAACTACTTTAAATAAAAAGGATAATGCTACTATGAACGATATTGTTGATGTTTCTATTGTTGTTCCTAATGTTTCTAATGTTGTTCCCAATGTAAGTAGTAGTGATAAGATTGTTAAAAAGGCTTATGAAACTATTTTGGAGAGTAATCAAGTTTCAGTTGCTATAATTTTTGTTATTCCTGAAAATTTGTAAATAGATGATTTTTGTGTTTTAGTTTCAGATTCTAAAGAGATTCATATTGCTAAAAAATCTTATAGAAAATGGATATGTTATTTTGCCTCAAAAAATTTTAAAAGAAAATATTATTTTATCTTCTTTGAATTTGGGCAAGAGGTATGGTGCTTGTTGATAAAGTGCAGCCAAGTGTTTGTTTGCTTAATAAATCTATTTTTTTCCATTCTTTAATTATTATTCTAGATGGTACTTTGCATAGTTTTAATTCTCATTTAATGGATAAAGAGGATTTGTCTTCTTATCAAATGGGATTTTCTCCTAAATCTATTTTAATAATCATGATAAATATTTTTCTGATGATGAATCAATGGAGAATGAGATCAGTTTTCAAACTATTTTTGTGAAAAGGAAAAAATAGTTTAAAAATTATCCTCCTAAAGTTTCTAGATCTACTCGATCTTCTTCATCTTTTTTGCCTAATAAAAAATAATATTTAACTTTCTTATTTGGAATGTGAGGAGCAATAGTACTCTTGCTGTTAGGAATAGAATTAGGAATATTTGTAAAATTTAATGTTGGTTTCTTGGTTATTCTTGAACCTCTTATTTTTTTTTTCTTTTAAAATAATGCATGCGACCACGATGATTGGTTTTAGCAACTTTTATTTCAATAATAATAATAATAAGATTTGGTTATTTTGGAATAATTCTCTTACTATTTATGTTTTTAATGATTTTCATTAAGTTATTATTATGGATATTTTATTTGGTGATTATCATGCTTTTGGTTCTTTTTTGATTATGTTTGTAACAAGTTAGAGAGGATAATTCTTTGGGATCAATCATCTAATTTTTCTTCTATTGTTAATGATTCTTGGATTGTTGGTGAGGATTTCAATACTATCCTTTCTTTGAATGAAAGGAAAGGGGCTTCTTTGCCAACTTTACATTCAATGGAAGATTTTGAAAATATGATTTTGGATTGTAATCTTCATGGTGTTGGTTTCATTGGTTCTCAATTTACTTGGAATAATCATAGATTGTGGCAATGGTTGGATCGTTCCTTATTTAATAATTATTGGTTAAACCGTTGGTCAATAACTTTGGTGGAGCATCTTAGTAGAACTCTCTCTGATCATGCTCCTCTTTTGATTTCTATTAAGGATGTTGTCCATAATAATAATATCATTAGAAATTTTTGTTTTCAAAATATGTGGCTACAAGATAAAAGTTTTCTTGATGTTATTGCTTATAATTGGTGTGATCCTATTTCTCTTGATGATTATGCATTTGGTATGATGAGGTTTTGGCTTAAGCTTAAAAGGTTTAAGCATAATATCACTTGGTGGAGCAAAAACTATTTTCAAAATCTTTTTGATAATATCAAGAATATGGAACAAAAGGTAAAATATTTGGAAGAACTTGTTTATTGATTCTCCTTTTGTTCTAATCTTGCTTAACTAAAATAATCTAATTAAGTTTTAGAATATGGAGGATACTTATTGGAGACAAAAAGCTGCCTCTAAGCATCTTTATGAGGGGAAAGAAACACTAAATATTTTTATGCTTTTATAATGAAAAGAAGAGTTCTTGGTCGCATTCATAAAATCATGAACTTTGATGGTGCTTATCAAAAAGAGGATATATTTTCTTATTACTTTAAAGATGTTTTAAATAAAATCAACTTGAGCATTAATCCAATCCCTCTATCACACCTTATATTATGTCTATAGAGGATAATGAGTGCTTGGTTACTCTTTCTAATGAGAAAATTTTTAATATTCATAATAATGTGAATCTGATTCTAATGCGAGGTTGGATGGTTACACTACTTTCAAAAGCTTGGTTTATTATTAAAGCTGATTGTTATTAATTAAGGATTTTTTCAAGAATTCTATTCCTAAACATTTTACTAGCACTTGTATTATTCTTATTCCTAAGAATTATAATCCTGACTTTTGGAGTGACTTTAGACCTATTAGTCTTTGTACTTTTTTCAATAAATTAATTTCTAAAATTTTGACTAATAAGCTTAGTAAGTTTTGTTTCCTAAGATAATATCTCCTAATCAAATTATCTTTATGAAAGGAAGAACTATTTTGGATAACATCTTGCTTGCTCAAGAATTGATTCATGATTTGAATGTTAAAACTAGAGGTGATAATTTACTTTTAAGCTTGACATCACAAAAGCTTATGATAACATTTCTTGGGATTTTTTTAATAGCATTCTATTTTTATTTGGTGTTTCTAATCATTTTTTTCTTTGGTTAACAATATAATTAGAAATGTTTGGTTTTCATTAGTTATCAATGGTGAAAACTTTGATTTCTTTAATTCCTCTCAAGGTATAAGACAAGGTGACCCTTCTCCTGCTTTTATTATTGCGATTGAATATGTCTGTTGGCTTAATCTTTTTTAGAAGAATTCTAGTATGTATTTTAGGAATCTTAGTGGTTTGGCTATCTCTTATTTAAGCTTTTCGATGATTTCATAATATTTTGTAATGGCTCATTACATTATGTTAAAATGCTTAAGGGTTTTTAAATAAATTTGAAAAGGAAATTGGCCTTTTGATTAGTACTCATAAAAGTTATTTTATCACTTCTACTTCTACCTCTATTCATAGAATTAATAAAATAATGGATATTACTAGTTTTTCTCATCAAAATCTTCTATTAAATATTTAAATTTATATTATTGGCATAAGAGATCCCATCTCTTTAATGAGGTAATTCATAATATTCAAAATAAAATTTCTAAACTTGAATTTCATTTTTTATCATTTGGTGGAGATTAATTGTTATTAAAAGTACTCTTTATTCACTTCCATTTTATCTGTTGCTTAATATTGTTCTTATTTTTCTTATTCTTATCTGGATTGAAAGACTTTTAATAAGTTTTTTTAGGGGGAATTCGGCCAAAAGGCTTCATTGGACTTCTTGGTCCAATATGTGTGGTACTATTTATGGAGGTGGCCTTGGGTGCAGATTTTTGATGGACTCCACCAATGTTTTTTCTTATAAACTTTGGTGGAATTTTCAAAAAAATTGAAGTCTTTAGGCTAAATTCATAAAATTTAAATATTTCAAAGGTAAGCATCATTTGATTTGCAATTATAAACATGGTGATTCTATTTTTTGGAAACGACTCTATGATATTAAATGGAAAGTGGAACCTCTCATTTTTTTGGGGTATTTATAATGGATCTTCTTTGTTTGGCAAGATAACTGGATGGGGGACTTTTTCATTGATTCTTTTCTTATACCTATTCTACTTTTTCTTTGAAAGTTAGTCATTTTATTTATAATGGGGAATGAAATTTCTCTCTTTTAAATGAGTTGACTCCTGATTTCATTAGTAATAACATCATTAATATTTCTATTGATGGTAATTTTTCAGATCAAATTCTTTTTAAAATTTCTAATAATAGAGAATTTTCATTTAAAGATACTTGGCATTATGTTAAAGTTAAAAACTCCACTTTTCCTATTTTCCTTAAAATTTGGAATAATATTATTCCTACTTCTTACACTATTCTTATGTGGAGAATTTTAAGGGATATTATTGTTGACTCTTTACTTTGGGACAAAGATTTTTATATACCTTCCAAATGCATGTGTTGTTTCTATATTAAGAATGTTAATCTTTTTTTGTTAATGGTGCCATTGCCTCTAAAGTTTGGGGTTGGTATAAGGATTTATTTAACTTAAGTTGTTTTAATGGCAATTTAACATTAATGCAACATCTGGATTCTTATTTTCTTAATACTATTAAAGGGCATATCAAAATTGTGGTGGCTGTTACTTTGATTTGGTTTATTTGGCTTAACATAAATGATGCTAAACATCTTGAAGTGCCTATGAACCATAAGAGGATTATTGCTAGGACTAAAGAAAATATTTTTCTTTACATAAGGCTGCTCTTCTCAATGGTACTAATTTTAGATGGTGTAAGTTTGTTGCCTCTAAATTGGGTATCAATTTCTATATTATGACTTGTCTCCTAAATATAAAATTATTCATTGTATTAAGCCTCCTAATTGTTGTATTAAAATTAATACTGGTGGCTATGTTGCACATAACAAGTCAAGTTGTGGTGGCATATTTAGAAACAATTATGGGAATATTATCTTGGTATTTTTCACTCCTCTTTCTACTAAATCAATTATTTTTTCTGAATTGATGGCTATTTTTTATGAGGTTAAGCTTTGTTTAGAGAAAAAGTTTTAGACTATTTGGTTGGAATCTTATGCTAAGATGGTTGTTGCTATGATCAATTCTATAAGGGTAATCTTTGGGATTTTCAATTTAATTAGAAATATTAAAGCTATTATCTCTAAACTTTCTTTTAAAATTACACATATTTTAAGAGAAGGTAACTCTTGTATTGATTTTTAGCTAGTTTGGGGTCGATCTCTCTTTACTTTGTTTACCAATGATAATATTCATATGTATTTAAGAGGTTTGTCTAATTTAGATAAATATGGTCTGCCATATATTAGTTTCTTTTATATTTTTTGTTATTTTTCTTTAGCTGTTTGATTTTCCTTTAGCTGGTTTGGCCTAGTTATTTTGTTGGCCTTTGTTCGGGCACTTGGGCAACTGGTGCCTTGTCCCTACTTTTGGTATTTCTTTGGCCTATTTGGATTTTTTTCAGGTGGTTGGCTTCCTTTGGCTTTGTTGGGTTTTGGTTCTTATGGCTTTTGCCATTTGTTTTCTACTATGTTGCTTCCCTTTAGTTTCTTTGAGCTAGTTGGGTTGTTTAGGTTTTGGCTCTGACGTTTTCTTCCCTTTATGGTTTTGGTGGTTCTACTATAGTTTGGCTTGGTTGATCCTTTGTGACTTTTCTTTCTCTTCTATTTTTGGTGGCTCTGCTACTGCTTGGTTTGGATGGTGGCTACTGTGGTCCTTTTGGCTAGTGGCTGCATTGGTGGGCTAGTTTATTGTGGTTGTTGTTTTACCCTCGGCATGGCAAGTTGTTGGTGGCTATTTTTTCTTTTAAGGTATAAGATTTAGGGTTTACGGTTTAGGGTTTTAGGGTTTAAGGTTTAAGGGTTAGGGTTAGTTTTAGGGTTTAGGGTTAGGGTTTTTTATTATTTTATTTTTTTATTTTTTATTTATTTTAAATTAAGTAAACTAATAGGTTTAGGTTTATTTAATATATTTTTTATTTATTTTAGTTTATTTTATTTTTTATTTTTATTTAGGTTTTTTTATTTTTATTTAGATTAGTTTATTTATTTTAGTTTAGGTTTTTTATTTTAGTTTATTTTTTAGGTTTAGGTTTATTTTTTAGTTTAGTTTTAAATTTATTTTATTTTTTAGGTTTAGGTTTTATTTTTATATTTAGGTTTAGGTTTAGGTTTTTATTTTATTTTTTTAGGCTTAGGTTTTAGGTTTTTATTTTAGGTTTATTTTTAGATTTTATTTTTCAGTTTAGGTTTTGGTTTATTTTTAGTTTATTTTATTTTATTTAGTTTGGGTTTAGGTTTAGGTTTAGTTTATTTTAGGTTTAGGTTTAGGTTTATTTTTTAGTTTTAGGTTTAATTTTTTATTTTTTAGGTTTAGGTTTAGGCTTTTATTTTACTTTTGATTTATTTTTAGGTTTTATTTTTTAGTTTAGGTTTTGGTTTATTTTAGTTTATTTTATTTTATTCAATTTTAGTTTAGGTTTAGGTTTAGTTTATTTTAGGTTTATGTTTAGGTGTTATTTATTTTAGTTTTATTTATTTTAGTTTAGGTTTGGGTTTTTGATTTTTTATTTTAAGTTTAGATTTTTTTTTAGTTTAGGGTTTAGGTTTTATTTATTATTTATTTTTAGGTATTTTAGGTTTATTGTTTAGGTTTAGATTTTTATTTAGTTTTTATTTTATTTAATTTTTGGTTTATTTTTTTATTTTAAGTTTAGTTTTCATTTTATTTATGATTTTATTTTAGATTTTTATTTTAGATTTTTATTTAGGTTTTTATTTAGGTTTAGTTTTTTATTTTAGATTTTTTTTATTTTTTATTTTATTTTTTTTATTTTAGGTTCAGTTTTTATTTTTAGTTTATTTTATTTTATTTAGTTTAGTTTTTATTTTAGATTATTTTAGGTTTAGGTTTCAGTTTATATTTATTTTTTTTATTTTTTATTTTTGGTTTATGATTTTATATTTGTTTTATTTTTAGTTTTTATTTAGTTTAGGTTTAGGTTTTAAGGTTTTTAGAGTTTAGGGTTTAGGGTTTAGTGTTTTAGGTTTAGGGTTTAGGGTTAGGGTTTAGGGTTTAGGGTCTTGGGTTTGGTATTTAGGCTTTAGTGTTTAGGGTCTTGGGTTTAGTATTTCCTCAACCAAGAAACACACTTTGCTTTCTAAGACAAAAGTGATTACATAGATAAAAAATGAGCTCGCTTAGAGCAAATCAAAAACCCTAGATAACTAGAACTGTCTCTATTGTAAAGACATAGTAACATAAGTAGCAGATTGAATCGGCCATTCTTCAATTTCTCCAGTTCCCACCAGAACCACCCCGACCTCTTAGTAGCGGCATCCATCATCATATCCCTGATCTCTTCCTCCGCCACCACCATGGTTGTAACTTCAGTCGCTCTTCCTACTTCCATAACCAACACTGTTCCGACCACTACCTCCATATCCACCAGCACCTCCAGATCCCCCACCAACACTGTGACAACCTCGCCTCCACCCTCGCCTCTTTTGTTAGATCTAAACTGAACTTGGTTGATAGTGATGTTCGTGTAATCAAGGTTTTGCCCATTCTTAAGGTTTAGGTTTAAGTTTAGGGTTAAAAGGACTTAGGGTTAGGTGATTAGGTCCATTAAAGGGTAGTGACTTCTATCTTTTGAGATAATACACTATTTCCTTGATGATGTACCCGATCACCTGAATAAGTACATCCAAAGATCTGCACAGCATCCTAAAAAGATGAATTTCTATAGGTCGTGGCCTCTTTCATTTATCACCAACATATTTGAAAGGCAACTCCCCCTCATAGGAATTTTTCTCCACAATGATGAAATAGGTTATGGGTCAAATTAGCTAGAAGAAGGTGTTCTCCACCACAAGGGATGCTCTCACAGGTCAAGCATTCCTTTATCATTTAAGGATGGAGATCCTTCATGTTCAAGAGAGAAAGAATATGAATACATGATGTGAAACATCCAACCATATAGCTAAAGGGTTGTTGAATCATTTAGTTCTCTTATTTATGTCTTAGGCTTTTGTTGACCTCACTTTTGGAGTGAGCTTACAACTTCTCCATCCTAGACATAAGGACTGCTCTAAACACGAAGAGTTCCTTAGTCTTAAAATAGTTCTAGTGATTAGGTGAACACTTAGCCTAACCTTAGAGACTTAGAGGAGTTAGCCATAGAAATAGGTTATGCCTTAAGGGTTTTAGGAAGACTTGCCAACCCTATAGCTTAAACCCAAATCAATTCCAACTCAATTCTTTTTCTCAAATATCAAACCAAATCCAAAACCTTTTCTAAGCCCTTTGATTTCATCTTAGGGACTCAAATCAAATCTTAAATCAATTCTAACTCAACTGATTTTCTCAAATCATATATTAATTCCAAAACTCAAATCATGAATCAATTCCAAATAATTGAAACCCATGATCAATTCCAGATCCAAAATCTTTCCTAAGCCCTTTTGATTTCATCTTATGGACTTAGCTCAAATCAAATCCAAATCACTCCAAACTCAACAGATTTTCTCATAACCCATTTATAATCTCAATTATATTCACATATATAAATGAAACATAAATTCAAATAACCGAAACTAAATTCAAAACTCAAATCCAAATCTAACCAAAAACCAACTTATACTCTTTCAAGTCAAATCCTTGAACTTAGCCAAATCATTCTCAAATCAATCCTAACCCTTTGATTTTCTCTTCAAATGATCATTCCTTCAATCATATGCCTAAATTTAAACATAAACTACAATCATCAAACCAAAATCAAACTAACCCAAATCAAACCCATGTTCATCCTTTGAACTTGAAATTATCAAATGAACTAAACTCATTTGACTCCAAATCACTTTCAATGGATTTATATTTCAATCATAAGTCCATATGTGAGTTCAACCAAACTAGAATCAAGCCTTGATCAAGCCAATTAACCCACTTAGGCTGACCGAAGTGTCTAAAGGACCTTTTGAGCCAAATTTAATTAGATTGAACTAAGCCTATCTAAGCCTCACATTGTAAGTAGCAATCATCCTAGGATGATCAATCACTCAAATTGGGTCAAACAAAGTCAAACCTAGCCTTCGACCAACTCAACACTTAGCCCAATGAAACCTAAACAAGCCAAAATTTACTATAAGCCAAATTGATTAAAACCATTGATCTAAACCAGTTCATAATGAATGATTGAACTTGACCAAGCCATTAATTGAGCCAAACCAAGTCTAATTGTTCTCTTGACCTAAGTTTACCCAAGTTGACCTAAAAAGTCAAAATGAGTCAAATCATGATCTAAGCCAAATTGATTATAACCAATGGGTCAAACTCATTCTAAATTAATTATTGAACTTGACCAAAGCTTTCATTATCCAACTAGATGCAACCTAGCCCAATTGATCATGACCCCAACTTGAAATCAAACCAAACAAAAATTGATTGAAACCAAAGCATGCAATACATTTCAAATGATCAACCAAGCCTAAACGAACCCATGACATAACCCAATTAGGTCAAATGGGTCAAATTAATCAACTTGACCCATTTGACCTAAATGAACCTAAATGAACCAAAACCAAATTGAATCAACCAATGATACCCATAGGCTCCAAATGATCATTTGAACTTGACCTAACCCACGATTTGACCCAATTTGACCTAAATGGGTCAAATTGAACCAATTCAAACTAAATGAACTCCAAATCACTCAAAATTTGGCCCAACCCATTTTGAATCATTCTGAATCTGCCCAAATCAAAATCAAGGCCAAATGACCACTTTACCCCTAGGTCAAAGGGGATATTATGACCAAATTCACTTGGAATTTGGCCATATTCTTTCTCAAGGCCACTTGGCATCCTTCTTGGTCCACTTGGACACTAAGAGGGTGGTGAACATGTCCTTGAGTCAGCCATGAGGCAAATAGACCACTCTAATGGGACTTGAGCAATACACTCACCTAGCACATGGGCACTCACTCTCCTTCCCTCCACTACCTAAAATGAATCACATGGGATGCTAAACAACCCAAATTGACCAACCAATCTTAGTGATTGAGCTAAAATGGAAACTCTGCTCTTCAACATCTGATCCAAGGAAGGGGAGATATACTCCCCCTCATTCCCACTCAAATGAGAAGCACTGAATTCGACTGAGCTCTAGGAATCAAAACTAAGCATTCCTAAGCTTCCCAAAACCATTTCAAAGCTTCCTTAATTTCTCCTTCTCAGTTTTGCTCAAGGCCAAAATAAGGGAGGTGAAGTGAAGATCCAACCCATCCAATTCTCAACCAAACCCAAATTAATCTTGAAAGAACCATCAAGGGACCTCGTTGAGCTCAATCAAGTTGTTTCAAAGTCGCCAAGCCATGGGAAAGAGGACTTTGATCAAATTTGATTGCCACTAAAGGGGAGCTTGGTCAACCGAGCCATCCACCCCAAATCAAGACTTGACACCTTCAATAAGGTTTTGTCTCTACTAGATGTTCCTACCTCCTCGTTGGAAGCTTAGCCTTGGTGAGGTATTGCTGAAAATCGATCTTAGGATAAAAATTGCTTGGTCCTTTATGCATAAAATTATAATCCCTTGAGATCTTGATCATTGGATTCATTGTTTATGCTCCTCTAAAGGTGTGGGGTGAGTTTGAACTCTACCTAAGCTCAGGTGAGCTCAGATCAAGCGACGATCGATGGACGACATCCATCTCTCGTCGCTCGGGAGGAGATAGATCACACACCATCTCTTTCACGTCATTGGAATGGATGATTATGATTAAATCATGATAGATCTACCTCTAATTTAAGCCTAAATTATGGGGTTAATCATGACCGTATGATCTTAGATCGAATGGCCCGTGGAGAAAGCACATCACTGGTGACTTAAATCCTTCACATGGCGTGCATCGACCACCATGTGGCCAGACAAGATTAGGGGGTTAATTAGCTATAATTAATTCATTTTTAATATTGAACCTTCCAAAATTCATAACTAATTATAAAATAATCCAAAAAAATACAAACTCAAGTTCATTTTAAAGATAATTCAGTAAGGAATAATATAAAATTTGGGTTTTATTGAAATTTTAATTAGGCAAATTACTAGTTAATTACTTCAATAATTAATTCCAAACTTCCTAAGATTGATTAGAGGGATGACCTCTACCTCTCATGATTTTCTTGGAAATTATTGTTGGATTAATTAGAGGAATTGCTTAGTTCATCCTTAATCCTTCTCTTAACTAAATGAATGATTAATTAATCTATGAAATAGTGATAAATTCATTAAGTTTTTTAATCAACATGAAACTGTAAATGGACTTAGGGTATAATATTATGATTTCTTTTCCAAATCTTTTCCCTAAGTTTATTTCATTTGGATAAACATTTAATTAATTTGCAAATTAATCAATGACTTAATCATTTCATTAATGGCTCAATTAATCAAACTCAAAACTAAATCACTCCAAAACTTAATCACTTAATCTTGGGTAGATTCTTAGGCGTTCAATAACCTAAGAGACTTCAAAAGAAATTATAATCAAACTATATATGTAGGATGGTTATGAAAGTACTTATATAAACCCTTTAGCCTAATTAATCAATAACTGTGAGCCAATTGTATTAAGCCCCTTTATTTCTTAGGTACATTACTGATTTAAGATTCATGTGGTTGCATATCATAAGTTAGCTCATAACTACTTTTTTAATTATGTTAAAGTAGTGTAGGTAAATGGTAATTAATGAATTTAATTCACACCTTAACCTAAACAAATTATAAAATCAACCTAATTGGTCTAAAAATTAAACTAAGCTAATTCACACATGGGGGAAATGGGTTAGGACTAGCAAACCTTTCTCATATTTTCTAAGTCAAATCAAATTCAAAAATAAAAATCTTCTTAAAGAATTTTTATTCACTTTAAATGATCTTATTTTTCATAGGATTGTCTTTAAGAATTAATTAGGGTGAATGAATTCATATGCTTACATCACTTTATTTCTCTCCAAGCATGTTAAATGTTGTTTGCCATATGAAATCATGCATTCATCTCTTTTGAAAAATCAATTAAATAAAATGTTTCCTTTTTTGTAAAATTGCATGTGTTAGTTAAAATTTAGAATATGAGTGGCTATTATCACTATTAAACAAAAAATTATTTCCAAAACTTATAAATTAAAGATTATGAATGAAGTGAACTACTTATAAGTACTTATAAGCATGCTTGTGATTATAGCATAAGATGTGTTTTATGTTGTTTTCTTCTCTTCTCTTAACATGGACTTGTATAGGATTTGCAAAATGTATAGTTCATTTGAAAAGAACATAACACTTGCTTAAATCAATTCCTATGCACTCCTATGTTCTGACTTAAGAAGGATCCTCACATTACACATGTAGATTATACTAAATCAAACACAAAAATATTTTGCATGATTCATCATCCATTTGTTTCTTTTTATACATTTACACATGTATTTAAGAAAAGTGGTATATTAGTCTGGACATCCCAGGCTAGAGGTTTTTATGTAGCCCTAAGTAGGTCTTTTACCTATGCCCCTAGTGTAGAAAATAATGGCATCGCACTCACTTATGTCTTTTATACATGTGAATGTGCATTATGTTAACCGATAAAGAATCCCTCCTTTCTACATAATAAAGACATGCATTCAAGGAATATCCAAATTTTCAAATCATATCTGTTAGTATTCATCATCAAGGTGTGTTAAAAATTTTCATTGCATGTATAGGTATGCTTAGGATTCATTCATATGCATAGTATACATGATGGAAAGAAATAAATGGTTGTGTGTTATGTGATAGTAATTCACCTTAATTAATCCTAAGATGCCTTTCTTATTGAATAGGGCTATTTCGAGCAAATCTAATCTTAGGGTTAATTAAAACACATAATAAAACATTCACTAAAGAAAAATCATTAATGAATCTACCTTAGAAATTACTTAAGGTTGGAAAGAAAGAGAAGTTCTCTTCTCTTTTCTTCTCTTTACAACATTTAGTAACTAAGTGTAGGTTCATTCAAACCAAATTAAATCACCAACTAAAATTGACAAATCAACTAAATCACTTAAACTAAAACTACCCTCTAATTAAACCTCTCACACTTAGGAAATCTCAACCTTAAAGCCCGACATGCCACACAACCCTTAAATGGCACACACACATTAGGCTAAGTCACCATTTTAGCTTTATGTTAGGGCAGTGCATGGTTTGATGCCTGGTTTTGTTTTGTGATGTAATGTTTTTAGACTGGATATTAGGGTGCATTTGTGTAGACTGGATGTTAGAGAAATATTAGTCTAACCATGCTTTCAGGGGTTGTGCTTGAGGGATCTTGTAATAAAAATATAAATGCTTTTCTTTATGCGGGTTGCTTATACCCCAAGCATAACCCAAATTAGGACAGTGGACATAGTTATCCATGTGTATGCTAAGTCTCAATATGCTTGAGTTGTGTGGTATGTTAAGCTAATCTCTATTTTATAGGTTTAGTTAGGTTTATCTTTACCATTTTAATGTAAATTTTACAATTAAAATTTGGAATGAATGTTATGGGAGAATTAAGGTGAACATTAGTCATAAGACCATGTCTTATGTACCATGTGAAGCCTTGGAGCAAACTTCATCCCAAGTCAAATCAAAAGGAAGGAAGAAATGAAGAAAGGAAGAAATGGAGAATGAAGAATGAAGAGCCCCATAACATGAATTTGTTCTCAATTATAATTATTCATTTATAATTCAGGTTGTATAAGGGTTGAGCTCAGCTACCCATATTTCTTTTTAGGTTGTACGGCGGTACCCAACCGCATCGATCTTTGATCCTTTTACATTAATTTTATAAATTGATTGATGTTATGTTTATTATTGCGTAATTAGGATGGCATGATTTTCCTTGTTTATTTATTGCTTGATGGTTGTTGAACAGCTTAGAAGCAATTATACTCTTAGGGAAAAATAAATTTTCCATCCAATTAATCAACTCAAAATTAAATTAAACAACTCATAACCTCACCTAAAAAGCCTAGGACATAAATCAAGTTAATAAAAGATTTAGCAACCCCTTAGCTGGATGTTGTATGTCTCACATCATGCATAAAATATATTGCTTCACTCTTGCTAATGGAGGGCTTCCACCTTCACCAGAGAAAATGGCTTGACCTTTAAGAGTCATGGTGGAAACACACCTCCTTCTTTCTGATTTTGGCCCATAACCAATTTCTCATGCATTAGGCATATGAAATCCCATAGCCCGTGTCAAATAAAAATGTCCAAAAATGAAAATAAAACTTAACAAAATTTGCATTAAATTAAGTCATTTATTCATGTCCTTCATGATCTAGTCTCTTAGGGAGTGTGTTTAAGGATTTAGTCTCCTTTTTAAATAAATAATAACCTAGCTATCTTATAAAGCATAAGACTTTCCTACATGTATTTAAATTCATAGGAGGACTTAGTTGGTGGCCACCCCTAGGCGGTTGTAAGTCCAACAGTTGGGTGATTTATTCACTCTTATTGAGGTAAACCATATACCCATCTTTGCCTTAGATTTACGCAGTGCCTTGGCCCTCACCAAAGCTTCATATATTTAGGATCTGTGGTCACTATTTCCCTTTCCAGGCTACAAGTATAAATCCTGACATCTTAGGCATTTCCATGATCTCGTGTTATGGAATTATAAGCCCTAGATTTCTAAAATATTGTTGGTTCTTTTCTCTGAAATAGAGAAATGAAATGACACCACATAAAGTTTAGAAATATTTTATTTAGATGATCAAATATGGCATTAAGGAATTAACATATTATCTTGAAATATAAACATGCTCTCCTATAATGGATTTAATCATTTCAATAACAGACTCCTAAGGAAAATGGGTCTTTCATTTACTAGAGTATTTTCTCCTGAACTACATAGAAAAGGAGAACAGGGTCAATTTTATGCTGGGATCATGGTTCCCTATAAAGGCAAGCCTCTATAGTTAATCGCATCTTAGAAAGGGTCTTTTCCTAAGAATACTCTTGATTAAAGAAATAAGTGGTTATTCCTAAAGACTACTAAGGTAGCTTTCAAAGGATTGATTTTGAGAAATTCAATTGAGAGAGGTTCCAATTAGAGAGAGTTATTTTTAAGAGTCAAATGAAAATGAGTAGGAAATTCCTATTGATACTAAAATGCCCAGTAGACATTTCATCTATTCTACGATTGGGCTTCAAATTTGGGATTTAATTTTAGAATTCAAGTTACCATTTTTTTAGAAATCTAAGGCCATAGATTCTAGTAGCACAAGACTACAAAAATGCTAGGGTTGAAGACTTATTCCTAAATAAAATGCTTCAGAACCTAGTCTACAGGTGTTTCTGACACATGTCAAATGCTCAACCTAGTTCTATTCTTAGGAATCATTGGTCATTCTCTTTAATTGAAGGAACTAACATATCCCTGACTCTTCTAGACTTAGAACCTTCCTAGAGAAGGCTGTCAGTTAACACCACCTAAGCACATTTTAAAATCATGAGGCTAAGTCATATGAATGCAAGATGGCTGGGCTATTGCAATTTTAGAAAAGAAATCTATGAACTTAGACTTACTCCCTAACCCCTAAGATTATGTAGGATATGAAGATGTACCTAACTAATGCATATTTTTCAAATTTTTATAATTTTTGACTCAGGATTCACTTAAGTCATAGAAATGCAATTTATGCATAATGCATGTGATTAAAAAAAAGATTATGGGCCAAATCAGAATAGAAGAAGGTTGACTTCCATCATAGGCTCTCAAAGGTCAGGCCCATGTTCTCTGGCAAGGATGGAAGTCCTTCATTAATAACTAGGCGAGTACCAATCAAAAGGTAATTCTATTAAATCTTCATATGAATCATCCTCAAGTTATACATTAATTTCTTAACTTGAGAATGATGCTCCCATAAAGAACCTCTGAGTCTTCATATCTGTGGATGACTTTGGGGCTTCCTTAAACTGGGGTTAAAGCTAAGGTTCCCAACTGATGCTTGACTGTTTCACATATAGACTTTGATACATTTATGCTTTGATTTGGAACCTGATCTTCATCATTGTCTCACTCAAATTTCACCTCTAAATGAATCTAGTACTGAGAAGAGTTGGCTGGCATGCTAACCATATAAGACTCATCCTCTGAACTAGATTCTAAGTCAATATGGATAGCAGGTGTATTCCTGGTAGCTGGGGCATATCTCTTATTCGATGACCAATAAGAAGGTTTTCCACCCCTATGACTACCTTTGAACTGGCCTCTTCCTTTGTCTGGTGGAGGTCGGGTCATCCTACCCATATGTTCGAATGGAATAATGAACTGTGGGTGGAATCTAATGTCAGGTTCCGCTTCCCACTCCAAGTCTTTTTCTCACTCTCTTTTATTTTTATTTTTTCATTTTTTTTCTTTCTTTTCTTTTTTGTTTTCTCTTTCTTTTTCCTTTTTCTTTTCTTTCTCTTTTATTTTTGAACTTTGGCCAAGTTCGTGAGAATAGACTTACTAGTTTTGAGGGAGGTAGTAACTCACGTCCTTTTATATGTCAACTTCATTAACTGAAAATGGCTTGAGATCTTCTTTATCACAGTAGGCGATCCCACCTCTCACAAACTTCATACACTGATGAGAAAGGATGGAATCATGTTATTTTCATGTATCCATGGCCTCCCAAGTGAAGCATTGAAAGAAGTATCCAAGTCTATAATATGAAACTTTGCTTCAGCCATCTAATCAACTATTTCCATGGGCAACACTATGGAGCCTATGGCCCTCTCACCTTGTTCATTGAATCCTCTTAACATCATCCTTTCTTTTTGGAGTATGGAGATGTTGATCCTCAAGTAGGCAAGGGTTCTTAGACTCATAATGTTGACTGATACACCTAGGTCAACCAACACCATTAATAGCTTGTATCTTCCAACATCCACTGTAATGTAAAGAGGACGGTTGTGCTCGATCGTCCCTAGAATGTAGTCTTCATCACTGAATGTAACTCCTAAGATATCCTTCGAGTGACATGCCTCCTCTTTAGTAGTATTCAGCTGAGCTAAGCATATCTCAAGATCAAGTAAAGCCTTGATTTGAGATTCCCTCATCTTTTTGGACAAGACAAGGGCATCATATATGCTTAACTTAGCTGGAAACTTTCTAAGGTGAGCTAGGACATTGTAATCAACTCTGGCTTGGTCCACCATAAGCATATCCATAGGTGGAGAATCCTGTGGAGGGGCTACCCGCTCACAGAAACTAATGACTTGCTTACCCTTATCATGAGGTGCTACCCTATGAGGAAGAACTTTGCCACTGCATAGGTTTACTTCAGTGACTTCATGTGGCAGATTGGTGGAAAGTTCTACCTGCTCATCGGGTATACCTTTAGCTTCTCCTAGGTAACTCTCAGAGTCAGTTGACTCCAAGTCAATCTCAATGGGTGAACTCGATTGATTCAGAAAAGGAAAATTCGATTCTGAATCATTAGAGAAAGGATCAGACTTTTATGATATTCTTATTATTTAGAATTATAGAGCTTTCAATTGGAATGAGATCATCAAGACTATCAAAAGTAGAAAAGATATAGGTGGAATCAGCTTTCTTCATTGATTTCTTTTTAGGCGGAGGTACATCATAGAAATCAAGTGAAGTAAGCAGAGTGAGGGGTTTAGTGCCCTCGTCCATAGATACATTGCTTCTACTAGTAGAAAAAAGAGTCAGATGAAGTTGTAGTAGCTACAACGGTGGAAGGAATGCTGGACTAGGATGGTGGTTGTGCTACTTGGCTATCCTGGGCAAGTGTGGATTGATACTGCTGCTATTGAGCTCCCACCCTCCCCGAGTTGTCTTTGACAATTTACAAACCTTACTTGATGTTGGAGGTTTGAGCCACCTCAGTCACCTGCAAGGAAAGCTTCTTGATCTTAGAAATGATCTTTTTAGAGGTTTGGGATAAGGAAATATCTCAACCTTCTTTTGTCTTAAGAGGATCACATGTATCCCCAAGGATTACTCTAATAGAATTGGATGGTTGTTCTAATAAGTAATCCTTAGAGATAATTATGACACCTGACTTGTAGCTACACTCAAGCTAGTCCTTGAAAGTGATCTTCTAAGGCATGGCCTAAGATGCGATGGTAAGGGCAAAAGTTAGGATCATCACTCTTGCCTACTTCCTTTGGCCTTTTAGGCTCTAGTAGCTGGAAATCAGGTTTCTTTATGAGATTTTTAAAGATTTTTCTGACTACCTCCCTCTTGAATGAATAGAGCTTATTTAATCTATCTAGAAGAGTAGGTGGATAGTAACTACATGGTGGTGGATATGAAAAATACTATTGTGCATACTACTATGGAGGCGGTGGTGGCTGCCATTGTGGTGGCGGCTACTGTGGTGGCCATTATGATGGTCGAGGTGGTGTAAGAGGAGGTAGCAAAGGAGGTTGCTAAGCTTGTGATCTCTCAAATTGAACTCAGGCTAGCTACTTTTCTCTGTTTATTGATACAACTGTCCCTGTCCTCTTGTCAAACACTTTCTGCGGCTTTGGTTTAGATGATTGGTCTTGGAAAGGCAATTGTTTGGCTTCCTCTTTTAGATTGGTCACCATGTTGATTAATTTCTCAAAGGTTTTGATTATAAAGCCCTTGAGAATGAAAGTAATTAGGCCATAGATATTTCTGAGAAGAATTTTAATGACATGCTATTCAGATAGCTGTGGCTTACATTTCATACTCAGGTTACACCACTTAAGAATGTAATCAACAAGGGACTTGTTGGGATTTTGTTTAGCTATAACAAGGTCATCCACAATTATTCTTCACTAGGATTTAGCAAATCTTTTGATAAAGAGTTGCTCCAAATTTACAAAAGTTTTCACTGAACCATTAGACAATTTAACATACCAATAAAATGCAACCCTTGATAGACTGCTAATGAACATACGAAAGAGAAGTACATCGCTACCACCGGTGTTGCAACAGCTGGCTCTAAAGTGTGCCATATGTTATCATGGGTTCCCACTACCATCGACACTCTTGAAGGATGGTGGAACGAACCCTTGGGGTATTGGACTATATTGAACTCCTCCGGGTAAGGTTACCCTTTAGAATGGA
Organism: Cymbidium sinense; assembly: GCA_021442155.1. Lineage (NCBI taxonomy): Eukaryota > Viridiplantae > Streptophyta > Magnoliopsida > Asparagales > Orchidaceae > Cymbidium > Cymbidium sinense. The sequence goes on from CM038222.1 coordinate 52,910,158, forward strand.
TGAGCCTCCCCCGGTTTACACCAACGCTTCCTTCACTTATTATTCCACCATCTACTTGATGCCTTTCTCATGCACAGAGGTACTGTCTACAACCTTCCTATGCAAACTACCATTGTTCTGATCCACAGGAGAGGTACTCTTGAGAGGATCTAAGACATGTAAGAGCTCAGGCTGATTGGCCTCCATGAGATTGGGCTATGAAATTGGAGCTTGGTTCTAGACTGCTATAACTGCTACTAACAAATCTTCAACCATCTTCTCCATCTTATTGATCTGCTCATCCTTATGCCAGAGCTACTGAGGGAGGTGTCGGGTTGAGTGAGAAGTGTCACCTTCCTCGATCACAACTCCTTCTTGACTCTGATGGTCTCTATGGGTGGATCCTCGGGTGTCGACCATATGGACACCTGCTGAATCCTCTAAAAAGTCATCCTCATTGAGGTCGAAGGCTACCCTACCCTCTTCTTGATCTGAATGATCACTTTGAAGAAGTTATTTCCTCTCGATAAAGTAGTTTTCTAGTATATCATCTAGTGAATGATCTCCTACTCTACTTTAAGGTACAAACATCCACTGATGGCTAACTGTAAGACTATGCTCATCTAAATCTTTACATCAGATACTACCTACTGATGGAGTTCTCTCTCTAGGGGGATCAACTACCATGGGGACTGCACTAGTATCCCCTACTTCCTCTACTGCTGGTAGTGATGGTGGAGTGACTATGATGCTTTTGGGTCACGACTTCCTCTTTTTCACGACTAAGGTGGAAGGTAAAATGGGAGAGCTCAACCTCACCTCAACCGATGGAATAGGTGGAGTGGGATCCTTAGGCCATAACCGGATCACCAATGGAGATGTTCTCTCTCTAGATGCAGACTTTTGTACTTTAATGGGGACTGTGGAAGGAGGGACTTGGATAAGTGAATATGAGCGATGAGTGGAGCAGTGTGATGATGGAGACACTGGCTGCCTCTCTGCTAGAGCTCTCCTCCTGTGGCTGGTAGTGCATGTAAGGACTATGTTGTCAGTATGATTGTCTTGAGTAGCCCATCGATCAAGAAAGTCTATCAATACTAAGGTTGCCATCTGTCTAACGTACCTCCTCCTCTCCTTCTTGTATAGTTGGGCTGCAACTCTTGCCTCTGAGGCTTTCTCTCCATGTATCTGATCCCTAACGTGCCTAGGAATTAGAGTCCTAAAATCAAGCAATGTGTTTGACTCTGATTGTCCATGGGCTCTACTGAACTGGTGAAGAACTGATCGTAAACCAGCGTAGGGCTTCCTCTTCTCCCTAGCTGGTACCTTAAATTATGCTGGTGGTGGAGGCAATGCAGCAATCCTCCTATAGTCCTCCACTCTGTCCGAAGCTAAGAGGGAATGAAACCTGCTACCACTCAAGAGTGGAGAGGTCTCACAAGGGGAACCCTCGTCAACAACATGAGAGGCCTCATCTACTTCCCTAGCTGGTCATTCATGGTGCCGCTTAGCCTTTTGGTTCTTTTTGTAGCATTGCATCCTGGTAAGTGAAGCAAAATGAGAAGTAGAACCTACCTCAAATGTAGGAGAGACTATCTCAGAGGCCAAGATAGCTTTCCCCTTCATAATAGGGGAAACCAATGAGGAGGTGCTTGCCCTCGCTGGGACTACAGTAGGGGCAACAATAGACATAATAATAGGCATTGTAACAACTGGCACTACAAGCACTAACACTGATGCTGATCAGGGTGTGGGAACCACAATGGCCTTTCTCTTCAGCCAGGGAAACTCAGAATCCAATGGGATGCCAAAATGAAGAAGTGGCTTCTGCCCTACCACCTCCTCTCTACTAATGGTCATGAGGGCTAGCCCCTCGCAGGTGACTCAAATCCATGCCTAAATTGAATGATGTGCGTGGTGGTGTTGGTGAGTATGGCCTGATCCAAGGCCAAATTCACACTAGAGGGGAAGAAAAAAACCATCTTTCTAGAATACATATTGAAGGACTGATTGAAAAAGTGGACGAAGGACTAAACTGCTATCTCAGCATTTGTTGAAACTAGAACTGACTAAGACATTTGCTTTAATAGTTGCCTTCAAGCATTAATTCTTGATTTTGGAATTTGAACCCACACTTAACAAATTTAGGTATGCTAAGTGGGGTTCATTGAATTGGAGAGATTTTTATATTTGAGGAGAGACTTTGCCATAGGATTTGATTTTGATTTGGAACCCATATTCAATAAATTTAAGTATGTTGAGTGGGGCTCTTTCATTTGGGGAGATTGTGGAGATGAATTTGTTTTTCTTTATCCTTTATTTGAAATTTTTATTTTAGGATCTTCACTTAGCAAATTCAGGTATGCTAAATGAGATTCAAATGTATGTTTAAAAATAATTTTTGAAAGCATTTTTGTTTGCAAAGATGTTTGTCATATGCTTGATTTATTTGATTTGATTTGAAAATGGGATCCTTAACAAATTTTGGTATGTTAAGTAAGCCCAAATGTGTTTGATATTTTGTTTTGATTTGAAAGTAGAACCCCTTCTTAACAAATTTGGGTATGTTAAGTAGGGTTCAAGTGTGTTTGATATTTTTATTTTATTTTTATTTGAAAAGGAAAAGTCTTATTTAACAAATGTGGGTATGTTAGATTGAATTTAATTTGTTTGTGTGTTGGTTGATGATGGAATTCCTATTTGACAAATTTGGGTATGTCAAATGGAATTCAAATGTGTTTTGATTTTCATGATTTTGGAAAAAGGGAACTGTGCTTAACAAATATAGGTATGTTAAATAGAATTCAATTTGTTTTGCTTTTATAAAATGGGACTCTCATTTGACAAATTTGGGTATGTTAAATGGAGTTGGTTGGTTGATTGATTTTATTTTTTTAAAAAAAATGTGCTTCTAAAATTTGTTAAAATGCATATTTGATTTTGATTTTTGAAAATGATCCTCATTTAACAATTTTAAGCATGTTAAATGAGGCTTGATTATCTTTATTATTTGAAAAGAGATTTGAAAGTTTTGTATTTATCTTATGTGAAGTGCATTTCAAAAATGACTTTATTTAGAAAAGTGCTTTTGGAAAATTTTGCAAAAGACTTCACTTATTTAGTTTGAATTTTATTGAAACTTTCTTGAATATGGGTTGAACCTTGCCTCACCAAGCTAGTGGTAAAGAGGTTCTAAATTTAATCATCTCCTTTCATTAGTTAAATTATTTTTACCTATTGGGGGACCCAATAGGGGTTTCAAGACCTACATGGAGTGAGGTCCTAAAAGCTAAAGGATGTTGGCTAGCTTTTCTTAAAGATGAAATAAGCTAAGTGCCAATGAAAAGAAAGATAGTCTTGGGCTTATATAAAATATAAGTTCACTATCGATGCTTAGAGACAATAATTGTCTACTAAAGATGGAGAGAGGAACCATCCCCAATGGAGTCGCCAGAAAAATCTGTGGTGTTTACTTTTGGATGTCATGGGGGAAAGCAGGGAGGGGGGATACCATGCAGATCGTAGGGGGCATCATAGGGGCACTTATTGAAGTGATTAGGTATAACATTGAGGTATGATGTACTATCTCAAAAGATAGAGACATCACCCTTAAATGGACCTAATCACCTAATAAGGACTCTTAAGGCATGATGGGTCTTCGAATATACCAGAGATTTTTCTCTTACTTTACATGGATGAATAAAATAAGATTTATATTAAATGGGGTTCTAAAGTTCCCTATGGAGGAAAGCCTCCATAGTTAGTTACATCTTAGGGAATGAAATTTCCTAAGAATTCTCTCGATTAAATTAGATAATCATTATCTCCAATGATTTCAAGGTTAGACTATCAAAGGATTGGCTATGTTTAAAAAATCAATTGGGATAGATCAAATGGAGAGACTTATTTTGGAAGCCTAAGAAGATGAGTAGAGAATACACATAATACTATGAAGCCTAGTAAGCTTTCCAATCTATCCTTATGATTGGGTTTTATAATTTTGAAATTGAAGAGACTTATATGTTTGTGTTGAACTTTATTAGATTGCGAGGGCTTATAATCATCCAACACATTATTGTGGAGATGCCAAAGAGGTGAGGATTTATGCTTGTAGCCCGAGAAAAATAGCTACCTTGGATCCTAAATCTAAGGACCTTTAGCACGATGCCAAAGCATGACCTAAATCTAAGCAAAAATTGGCATAAGGTTTACCTCCATAAGAGAGGATAAACCACCCGACTGATGGACTTACAACTTCTTAGAGTGGTAGCCAGCCAACTCCTCTTACATTTTAAATCTATGTGGTCCAATCATATGAAATTACAAGAAAGTTAAGTTGTTATTTATTTAGAAAAGAGACTAAGTCCTAAATTCACTCCCTAAGAGACTAGAGCATGAGTGGTATGAATAATGACTTAATCTAAAGCAAAAAATTTCAAATTTTATTTAAATTTTGACACTTCATTTTGGACAAAGTCATTAGGATTTTGATATCTATATGCATGATGAAATAAATTTGTTGGCAAAATCAATGAGAAGAGGGTGTTCTCCACCACAAGGGATGCCCTCAGTTAAGCATTCCCTATTGTGCAAGGATGGAGATCCCCAATTTCAAGGAAAAAATAATATCCATGCATGATGTGAGACATACAACATTCACTAAGGGTTGCTAAATTTTTAATTATTTTGATTTACATCCTAAGCTTTATGGTGAGGATATGAGTTGCAAAAGTTTAGTTTTGAGTAATAGTTGGGTAGAAAATTTATTTTATCCTAAGAGCCTAATCATTATCTCACATTAAGAACATCAAGCATGAAGAAATTATAAAAAGCATGTCATTTTTAATATGCAAGGTAAACAAATCATGAAACATTTTATAAAACAAGCAAAAAGAATAATAGTCGGTCTGTGGTGCAACCCAAAAAAAAAGATGGGTAACCGAGCTCTACCCTTATACAACTCAGAATACAAAAGAATAACTACAATTGTATTAAATGCAATCGGGGTCTTCTTTCTTCATTTTTCATGTCTTTATTTTTTTTCTCATTGCTTCTTTGATTTGATAAGTTTCAAAGCATTACATGGTAATAGGATAAATCCTTTTTTGTAATACTCATCCTAAATCCCCATAGCACTAATCCTAATTTCTAATCCAAAATTACATTAAAAATAAGAAAAGTAAATCTAACTACACCTACAAAATAAAGGTTAGCTAAACATATATACAATCCCAAGTAGTTATATTATAATTTGGACTTAGCACCCTATACAAGGGTAACCAAGCCCACCAATCTTAATTTGGATTATGCTTAGGGGATAAGCAACCTGCAAGCAAAATATTTATATTTATTTTCAAGAATCCCCTTAAGCATAATCTCTTACATAAAACATGATTAGGCTGATATCGACCTACCATCTAGTCTACGAAGCATACTCCCTAACATCGAGTCTAAAATAATATATCACAAAATAAAACATACATCACATCATCCATCATTCTAACTTAATACTAAAATTGGTGACTTAATTCTAATGTGTGTGTTAAGACTTGTGTGGTATGACATACTAAACACTAGAGTTGTATTTTCTAAGTTTGGAAAAGATTCAATTTAATATGAATGGTTGATTTCACTTTAAGTTGTTTAGTTTATTTGGAGATTTTAATTTGTGTTTTCTCTTGTTTCACATGATTTACACATAGCAACTAAGTATTATAAAGATAAGAAAGAGAGTTATCCTCTTTCATCCTTATCTTAAGCCACTTTCTAAGACATGTTAATTTGATTTAGTTCTCTTTAATGAATGGCTTATTAAATGATTTAATTAATCCTAACTTTAGGTTCACCTTAAATGATCTCTTTCAATGTGAGAGGCTTCTTAAGATTAAATTAATTGAATTACTACCACATGACATATATCAATCATTCCTTTCCATCATATGTAACACACATATGGTTCAATCCTAAGAATACATATACATGCAACATGTTGTAACACACTTATATGATGAATGTATATATGCATATTTGTTTTACACTTTTCATTTAATTGAATTATTTAATCATATTAATTTAAAGCTCTATCCAAATTCTTATACAAAAGACATAAGAATGAAATTAAATAGGTATGTGTCATTGTTAACCAGAGAAGTTAGGTAATCAAATGTCCTCCTTAGGGCTAGCTAAAGCTTCATGTTCCTAGGATGTCCAAACTATATACCGCTTTGCATTCAAACATATGTAAATTTGCATACATGAACATAAGAGAGTAAGTTCTAAATCAAATGACTAATTAATTCAATCACTTAGTCAATTATGAATGCTTGTATCCTTGATAAAAGAAAAGTTCTAATTCCATAATTAAGTACACACTCACACATGTGCAAGAGACATAAGCTAGTGCATGTCATTATTAACCAGGGAAGTGAGGTAATCAAATGACCTCCTTGGGGCTAACTAAAGTCTCATATTCCCGAGATGTCTAGACTAAACACTAGCTTTTCTCAAATACATATGGAAGCATACATAAATAAAGGAAAGAAAATCATGCAAAAATTACTTTTTTATTTGATTAAAATATTTATGTATGTGAAACAAAGTTCTATCCAATTTCTAATGTGGAAATACATGTAATGAAATCAAATAAGTTCATGTCACTGTTAACCAGTGAGGTAATCAAATGACCTCCTTGGGGCTACCTAAAGCTTATCTCGGGATATTGACTATATACTTATTACATTCAAACACATGTAAAACTACATATGAATTAAGGAAAAGAAAGCTTCACTTCATATATCTAAGCTATAAGCACATGCAAACCTATATGTATTCATAACTATTATCACTCTAATCAATATAATTGATTTGTAGATTTTGGAAAATAGTTTTGTATTTATTAGTGATAATAATACATATATTAAATTAAATCAACACATGCAAGCTTACATAAAGGAAATCCATTGTACTTTACTTGATTTTGAAAAAAGATGCATGAATTCAAGTGACATGCCAAATTTAACATGATTAGAAAGGAATAAATAAACATAAACACATGATTTCATTCAATCTAATTAATTCCTAAGGACAATCATATTAAATAAAACAACTTAAAATAAACCAAAGCTTTCTTAATATCATTTTAATTTCATGTTTTGATTTGATTTAAGGATGTGAGAAGAGGTTTGCTAGTCTAAGCCATTCCCATGTTTCTTAATTAATTTGGTTTAATGAAAAAAATTAAGATTTTTTTGAGTTAATTAAGTTATAACATGCATAACATCCATTAATTAACCCTTCCTATGTCACCTTAACATAATTACCCAAATAATTATGAGCCAACATGATATGCATATACATTACAAATTAAATTAGCAATGACCCTAAGAAATGAAAGAGGATTGGCTCATGATTAGAGGTTAATTAAATTAAGGGGACTTAATTAATTACTCATATATTTTTCCCACACATGTGGACTAACCATAATTTTATTAAACTCCTTTAAGTTATTAAACACATAAAGATCTACCCCCAAATTTTATTAAGTAAGTTATGATGTGATTATGAATTCAATTTTAATTAATTAAGCCATTTGGTTAATTAATTAAACATTAATTGATTTGATTTTAATTAAAAAAAGTAAATGAACTTAGGGGAATAGGTTAAGAAAGAGTTCCCAACCTTATTCCTTAATTCATTCACTGTTGAAGAATATTTAACAAACTTAATTAGCCAATTTATTACTATTCATGGGATTAATTAAATATTAATTAATTTAATAGAGTAATTAGGGCTTAATTAGTCAATTTCTCTAATTAATTAAATAATAAATCCCAAGAAAATCATGAGAGGAAATCCCATTAAAATAACCCACAAAGTTTAGGATTAATCACTTAAGCAAATAATGTATAATTAAGCTAAATAATTTTCAATTAAACCTAAATTAAGCTTTAATTTATGTTCAAAGTTAATTTAGAGCATTTTTAATAAATTCTCCTCTGAAATAGCTTTAAAATGAGAATTTATTTAAATTTTATGACTTTTTTACAATTAGTTATGATTTTAGGAAGTTTCAGCCATTAAAATCAATGAATTAAACCCAATTAAAGCCTAATCCTATCGGTTGCCACATGGCATGGCGCTTTCCACATGACACCACGGGTGGTTTTAAACCTAATTGTGGAGTGCTTATGTGGCGACAAAACGCTTTCTTTCATGCACCATTGATCTAAGATTGGATGGTCACGATTAATCTCGTGCTAAAGGATAAAATCATATAATTCTAATGGATCTAATCATAATTGTCCATTCCAATCACACAAAATGGATGGTGCGTGATCTATCATCATGCGAGGGAGGGAGAACAGAGTCTACTCGCCATTGCTCACGTGATCCGAGCTCACCCGAGCTCGAATCGATCTCAAATCAATTCCACATTAGCATGAAGGATCTAAAGAGATCCAATGGCTAAGATCACATGGCGTGAATGTTTCCTTTAAAAAGCTCTAACTCATTTTTATACAAGCATCAGTTTCAATGGCATACCTCACCGAAGCTCAAGACTGGTGCCAAATCCAATTGAGGAAGCTTCGTCTAATATAGATGAGGCCCTACTGATCAACACAAGCTCCAATTTGAGGTGGATAGCTCAGAAGGCTAACACCCGAAGCATAGGTGATCGACATTGATTAAAGTTGCATCGGTGGTCGGAGGACTTGGGAGGCTATTCATTCTTGCTCAACTTCCTCCAAGGATGGTGTGTGCATAGTTAATTACACTTTGGTGGGGTGTGGAGCAAATGGGATTGAAGGGAATGTTACCCTATTTCAGCTTGAAGAAATTCGAGAATGGAAATTGAGGAATGAGCTTGGGAGCTTGGGGATTGTCTCACGGTGGCTCGTCTTGGGTAGGTAGGGCTGAGGAATGCAAGTGTGTGGGATTGAGTGAGGGGTATAACCACCCCCCTTTGGATTATATGGCTCAGCTTAGCTTAGCATTTTGTGATCATCCGACAACCTTAGAGGATTGTGGAGGTCCTTGAATGGATGAGGTGGCTCGATTTGGTTGGATGAGAGTGTGGAGGTGGCTACTAAGGAGGGTAGTACGTGTCTTTTGTTGTTTCAAATGCTTCAATGGGGAAGGAAAGTTGATTTCACCTCCCCATGGGTCATCCCTGACCCAACCACCTTTGGGATAGGTTGGGCAGTGTCCTAGGAGCTTAGGTGGACCAATAGAGTGCTAAGTGGTCAAGGAATGTAAATGACCACTTACATGGGTGGTTTGCCTCATGTGATACCCCTAGTCCAAGGGTAGAATGATCATTTGGCACTGAATTTGATTTGGACAGATTTGACATGATTCAAAAGTGGGTTGGGCCAAATTTTATGTCATTTGGAGTTCATTAGAAAATTGGCTCAATTTGACCCATTTAGGTCAAATTGGGTTAGGTTGACCAATTGGTCAAATTGGGTCAAACCAAGCATTGGGTCAAGTTCATATGATTAATTGGAGTGTATTGGTGACATTGGTTTTGTTCAGTTTTGTTTAGATTTGGTTTTGATTCATTTGAGTTCATTTGGGACAAACGGGTCAAGTTGACCAAATTTACCAAATTGGCTTGGGTCATGGCTTGGTTTGGGTTTGATTGATCATTTGGAATGTGTTGTAGGCATTGGTTGAGTTCAATTTGAACTTTATTGGATTTTATGTTGGTTTGACTCTTTAGGTCAAGTTGGGTTCAATAGGTCATTTGGGTATAGTGGGTCAATTTGGTTCAATTGAGGCTTTGGTCAAGTTCAATAGTCAAATTAGAATGAACTTGAGCCATTGGTTGCAATCAGTTTGGTTTATATTAATATTTGACCCATTTTGGCCATGTAGGTCAATTTGGGTCAACTTGGGTCAAGAGGGCCAATTGGCCAATTGAAGGTCAAGTCATGTTCATGTATTGACTTTGGATGGGTATGGGTCATTTATTTCAATGGATTTGGCTTAGGTTACAATTTGGCTAGTTTGGGTTCATATGGGTTAAGAAGGTTGACTTGGTCAAGGGGCTAGGTTGACATATTTTGACTCAATTTGTGATAATTGATCAACCTAGGATTATCAACAATCATGTCATGAAGTTTGGATTGGGTTAATTCACTTTGATTTGGATTGAATTGGATTTTAGTTCATGTAGGTCAAATTGGTCACTTTGGGTCAAGTGAACCAATTGGAGTTTAGTTTTTTTTTGGGTTGAGTTTGATTTAGTTGAGTTTATATATGAGTTGGGATTGATATATAAATCCAATTTGCAATTAGTTTGAGTTCAAATGAGTTTTGGTTCATTTGAAAATTTCAAGTCAAAAGGGTTAGTTTGGGTTGACTTGAGTTGATTTTGGTTTGGTTTAATGACTGTAGATTTAATTTATATTTGTGAATATGATTGAAGGAATAATTGATTCATGGGAAAATCAACTGATTTTGGGTTTCTAAGTTAAGGAATTTGGCTAAGTCCATGGATTTGGGTCATGTGGCTTAGGTTTAAATTTTGATTTAGTTTTATTTAGTTTTGATGATTTAAATGTCTATTTCATTTATATTTGTGATGATGATTGAAGATATGATAAAATCAATTGATTTTAGATTAATTTGAGAGCAAGTTTGGCTAAGTCCATAAGGGTAGGTCATAGGGCTTAGAAAGGGTTTTAACTTGATTTGATTTAGTTTGGTTTAGTTTTGGTCATTTGAATGTATATTTGATTTATATTTGTTTGAAGATATAAATGATTTATCATAAAATCAATTGATTTTGTATTGATTTGGATGGGATTAAAGCTAAGTCCATAAGATAAAATCATAGGGCCTATGTTGATTTTGAATTTGAATTCGATTTGGAATTGGTTATAGATTTTAATCATTTGATTTGGATTTGGACTCGGGCTTGGATTTGGATTTGGGAAGGTGAACATGGACTGGGTTTAGGCCATAAGGTAGGTGGATTGTCCTAATCCCTAAGGAATAACCTAACTCTAAGGTTAACTGTTCTAAGTCTCTAGGCTCAGGTTAATTGTTCACTTATGTGCTAGGAGTGTCTTGAAACTAGGGAAGTCTTAGTGTCTGGAAGACTCCAAAGTCTAAGATGAGACGATTGAGAACTCACTCAAAAAGAGAAGTCAACACATACCAAAATTTGTCCAATAAGGGTTCCCCTTTGCAAAAAGCAAATTAAACAAACAAATATCAAACACATATTTGAACCTCATTTAACATACCCATATTTGTTAAATGAGAGTCCACCTTCTCAACTCAAATCAACATATCAAACCGCCAACATATCAAACAAACAGCAAACAATCATCAAGACAGAAAGCTTTCAAAAATTTTCAAACATATAACTACCCCTCACTTAGTATACTTAAATTTGCTAAGTCGAAATTCAAACAAAAGATAAACAATAAATACATCTCCAAAGGTCTCTCCAAAAATATTTGAACCACACTTAATATACCTAAATTTTTTGAATGAGGGTTCCAAATCAAACCAAAAGTCTTATGGCAAAGTCTATCCTCAAATCTGCAAGTCTCTCCAATATAATGAACCCCACTTAGCATACCTAAATTTTTTAAGTGTGGGTTCAAATTCCAAAAATCAAATCAAAAGTCAATGATTCAAAATCATTAGTTGAAGGCAAGGGTCTAATTTAGTTTTGTTTCAATAAATGCAGAGATATCAGTCTAATTTCTTTGTCCATTTTGCGATCAGTTTTCCATCATGTATGTCGGCAAGATGATCTTCTCATTCCCATATGGTGTGGATTTGGACTTTGATCAAGCCATATTCACCACCACCACCATGCATGTGATTAAGTTTGATGGCTTTGAGGTCGAGTCACTGCGAGGGCCGACTCATGATCGTTGGCATGGAGGAGGTGGTAGGATAGAAACCACTTCTCCGCTTTGATATTTAGTATGATCCTAAGTTTCCCTGACTTAAGAGGAAAACTGCTTTGGTTCCCACACCCGGTCTGCATGCCAGTTTATCTCAATTTATTTCTGTTGTAGTCCCTACAAGGGCTAGCACCACCTCTGGTTCTGCCTACTATGAAGGGGAAGTTTATCATCTGAGATAGTCCCTTCCACCTTCGAGGTTTAGTGCTAGCTCCCACTCCGCCCCACTCACTAGGACGCAACACCACAACAAGAACCACAAGGTTAAGCAATATTACGAGCGTGAGGTGAGGCAGATCAATGATGCCTCTCATATGGCTAAGGAGGGTTCCCCTCATGAGACCTCTCCACTTCTAAATTGTAGTAGGTTCCACCCTCTTAGCTTCATAAGGAGAGGAGGACTACTATAGGATTGCTACATCACCACCACCATCTGTAGAGATTGAGACATTGGCTAGGGATAGGAGGAAGCCTATCGGTCTATGGTCCGTTCCACATAGAGTGGTAGAGACCACGGATGCTTGGAGTCTAACTTTCTACATAATTTGAGGAGTTTGATCCCTAGGAGTGCCAGTGGTCAGATTCATATGGAGAGAGCTGTGGAGGCTACCAGCTGGCGGTGGCGAAAGGAAGGAGGTATGCCAGATAGTTGGTGTCCTCCGCATTGATAGATTTTCCTAATCGGCACCCTGTCGAGGCTGATCATTCAGACATCATTGTTCTCATTGGCATCGTCTAACACATGAGGAGATCTATGATCTAGAGGTAGTCATTGTCCCTACCATCACACTACTCCTCTCGCTACCCACCATCACCATTCTAGCTTCTAGCATCTACCACCCTCACCAAGATTCAGAAACCCCCAGCTAGGAAAATACCATCTCCGTTGATGATCCAGCTATGGCCCAAGTATCTCGCTCCATCTATTCCACCTGTTGAGGTGAGACCAGTCTCACTCCTTCATGGAGGTGGTTGGGAGGGAGTGGTCCCCTCCATACAGTCAAAGGAGGAGAGGATAGGGGACACCGACATTGTCCCCATGGCAGTAGAGCTAGCTAGGGAGTGCACCCTACCAGCATAGAGCATTCAGTATATATAGTCTATAGAGCATATCCCGTGGTCAGTCGGTAGACAGTCTACGTTCTTGTAGAGCCAAGCAGGGAAGATGACCATTCTTTAAAAGACATCATAGGGGACTACCACACTACAGTCAGGCATATTGTTGGCAGTGATCACTCAAATCAGGATGAGGGTAGGACCGACAATGAAGATGACATGTTGGGCGATACAACCAAAGTCCACATGGTCAATACTCAAGGATCCTTATAGAGATCGGTATAGGAAGTTGTTGTAGTAGAAACACCTTTCACTCAACTCAACACCTCCTCCACCAGCTCAAAAAGAAGGATGATCATATTGATAGGATGGAGAAGGGAGTAGAAGAGTTGATGGAAGTTGTCTTAGTGCATAACTCAGTCTCACCTTCTCCTATGGTAGATTGGCGAGTTGGTACATATTTTAGACCATCCTAGGTGCACTCCAGCAGATGATGATGCTGGTAGTTTTCATAGGAAGGTCACAGATAGCACCTCCATGCATGAGAAGGATATCAAGCATATGGTGGAACAATAGGTGAGGAAAGCATTGGTGCAAGCCAGGGGGAGCTCATCCATTCCAAAGGGTAGACCATGCCTAGAGGAATTCAATGTAGTTCAGTACCCCAAGGTCTTTGTGCCACCATCCTTCAAGATCTTTGATGGTAATGGGAACCCATAGTAGCAAATTACACATTTTGGTTCTTGAAACAATGAAAGTTACACACTCTCGTTCAAACTTTTAGAGCTGGTACATCAAACTGCCCAGCAGTTCGGTGAAGACTTTTGCTAAGTTGGAGCATCTCTTCATCAAGAGATTTGCTAAAGCTAAGTAGAGAGTGACTGTAGGTGACCTCGTTGTAAAAAAAAGAAACCCAATGTGTCATTTGTTGATTACATTTTTAGGTGGCGCAACCTGAGCATGAAATGTGAACATAATTGTCTGAATAACATGCCATCAACATTCTTCTTAATATCCATGGTCTGGTTACCTTCATGCTTAAGGGCTTCACTATAAAGACATTTGAGAAGCTAACAATAAAGCCCTAGCTAGAGGAAGCCAAATAGTTTCCTTTCACGACCAATCATATAGGCCCAAAACGCATAATTCTTGAAGAAGTAAAGGCGGGTTGTGTTAGTGGGAACTCTAGCTAGAGTTCTGTATGAGAGACCACTAGCTCAGCAGCCTTCTTTCCCACCTCCTCTTCTACAACCTCGGCCATCATATCGGCCACCATAATCACCATAAATGGCTACTACCCCCACAACACTAGCTATCTAGCAGTGATACTCATATCCACTACCAGGTAGTTACTTTCCACTTACTCTTACAGATTGAATAAGCCATATTCATTTAAGAGGGAGGCAGTTAGAAAAATCTTTAAGAATCTCTTGAAGAAACTTGACTTTCAATTACCAGAGCATAAGAGGCCGAAGGAAGTGGCAAGAGTGATGATCCTAACTATTGCCCCTACCATCATATGTTAGGCCATGTCTTAAAGGATTGTATCACTTTTAAGGACTGGCTTAAGTGTAGCTACAAGTCAGGAGCCATAGTTATTCCTAAGGAATATTTATTAGAACAACCATCCAATTCTATTAGAGTAATCCTTAGGGATACTTGCGATCCTCATAAGGCCAAAGGTTGGGATATCTCTTTATCTAGTACCTCTAAAAAGATCATTTCTAAGATCAAGAAACTTTTCTTACAGATGCACGGCGGCTCAAACCTCCTATACCAAGGAAGGTTTGCTAGTTGCAAAAGGGCAACTCGAGGTGGGGTGATAGTAGCAGCTTAGCAGCTTTCCCAAGATAGTCCAATAGTGCAACCCCACCATGCGTCGCACTCCCATCATTACACCACTTCTTCTTAGCTCCTCTTCTGGGAGAACATTGTATATATGGATAAGGGAAGTAAATCCCTTACTCCACTTACTTTACTTGATTTCTATCATGTACCACCACCCAAAAAAAATCAATGAAGATGGTCAATTCTACTTATATCTTGTCTACTTTTGTTTCTCCTAATTATATTCTTATAGAAAGCTCTCAGAGTTTAAATAATAATAGCTCTAATAATTCTGATCCATTCCTTTTCGATTGAGTTAAACTTTCATTCTATTAAATCGAGTTAAAGTTTTAAGATTAATTAGAGTCATTCACTAGGATCCCAGAGAAGGCTGTAGGTATACCCAATGAATAGGTAGAACTTTCCATGAACTCATCATTCTAAGAAGTCATTGAATTCAACCTATGCAGTAGCAAAGTTCAACCTCCTATGGTAGCACCTCAAGATAAGGTAAACATGTCATTGGTTCTAGTGAGCAGATAGCCCCTCCACGGATGCTCCACCCATAAGTATGCTTGTGGAGGACCAACCTAGAGTTGATTATAATGTCCTAGCTCATCTTAGAAAGTTGCTAGCTAAGTTAAGCATATATGATGCCCTTATCTTATCTAAAGAGATGAGGGAATCACTAACAAGGCCTTCTTTATCCAGAGATATGCTTAACCCAACTGATCTTTACTGGAGAGGAGGCACACTACTCGAAGGACATCCTAGGAGTTACGTTCAATTATGAAGACTTACTTCTAGGGATGATTGAGCACAACCGTTCTCTTTACATTACAGTGGATATTGGCAGATATAAGCTATCCAGAGTTCTGATTGACCTGGGTTCATCAATCAATATTATGAGTCTAAGAACCCTTACATACTTAAGGATCAACATCTCTGAACTCCTAAAGGAGAGGATGATGTCGAGAGGTTTTAATGAACAAGGTGAGAGGGCCTTAGGCTCCATAATGGTTACACTAGAGATAGATGATTAGACGACTAAAGCCAAGTTTCATATTATAGACTCAGATACATCTTTCAGTGCTTTTCTTGGGAGATCGTGGATACATGAGAATAATACAGTTCCATCCTCTCTAAATTAGTGCATGAAGTTCATGATAGGTGGGATTGAATACTGTATTGTTGGCCTCACTTTTAGAGTGAATTCTCAATCTCTTCATCTTAGGCTTAGGAGTCTTCTAGATACTAAGACTTCCCTAGTCATAAGACACTTCTAGCAATTTAGCAAACACTTAACTTAAACCTAGAGACTTAGAAGAATTAATAAGATTAAGTTATGCCTTAGGAGTTAGAGAAATCTATCTAGCTAACTTAAACCCTATCCATGTTCACCTTCTTAAGCCATAACCAAACCTCAAATTCAATTCAAATACCAAATCCAAATCCAAATCCAAATTCCAAGCCAAATGGCTGAAGCTCATGATCAAATCCAAATTCAAAATCCATCTAAGCTGACCTACCTTTATGAGCTTAGCCAAATTTTCCTTCAAATAACTTCAAACTCAATTGATTTTTTCATGAATCAATTATGTCTTCAATCATCTTCATAAATATAAATGAAATATTCATTTAAATCACCAAAACTAAATCAAACTAAATCAAAATCCAAACCTAAGCCACATGACCCAACTCTATGGACTTAGCCAAATTTCTTAATTCCAAAACCCAAAATCAATTTATTTTCTCATGAATCAATTATTCCTTCAATTATCATCCCAAATATAAATGAAATCTACAATCATCAAGCCAAATCAAAATCAACTCAAGTCAAACCCAACCTAACCCTTTTGACCTAGAATTTTAAAGTGAACCAAAACACATTTGAACCTAATATGATTGTAGTTGAATTTATATATCAATCATAAATCCATATATAAACCCAACCCAAAATCAAGCCAACTAAACCCAATTGGTCCACTTGACTCAAAGTGGCCAATTTAACCTATTTGAGCTAAGTTTCAATCCTACCCAAGTTAGATTGAACCAAATTCATCAAAACCTACCATCATGATTGTTGATCACCCTAGGTTGATCAATTGCAACTAATTAGCAACAAAGTCAACTTGGTCCTTTGACCAAGTTAACCTTCATAACCCATATGAACCTAATATAGCCAAATTGTAACCTAAGCCAAATCCCTTGAAACCAATGAATCATACTAACATAAAATCAATATTTGAACATGACTTGGCCTTCAATTAAGCCATGACCCAAGCCAATTTGGCCAATTGTGTCAAATTGGTCAACTTGACCCATTTGACCCAAATGAACTCAAATGAGCCAAACCAAACCAAACTAATGACACCAATACATCCCGAATGATCATATAAACTTGACCTAACTCTTGGTTTGACCTAATTTGACCAATTGGTCAACTTGACCCAACCAAACCTAATTTGACTTATTTGAGCCAAATTGAGCCAAACCTAACCAAATGAACTCTAAATCACTTCAAATTTGGGCTAACCCACTTTTGACTCATTTAAAATCTATCATAATCAAATCTAATGCCAAATGACCATCCTACCTTTAGGCTAGGGGTATTACATGAGGCAAATCACTTATGTAAGTGGTCATTTCTCTTCCTTGGCCACTTGCCATCCTCTGATTAGTCTAGCTAAGCTCTAGGACACTACCCAACCTAACCCAAAGGTGGTTGGGTCAGCCATGACCTAAGAGGAGGTGAAATCACCTCACCTCCTCCATTAGTGCACTTGAAACACCAAGGACACCCACTACCCTCCTTGGCAGCCACCACCACACCTTCACCCAACCAAACCAAGCCACCTCATCACCTCTCTGCCACCCATGAACCCCTGAGATGGTCGGATGATCATAATAAACCCAACCAAGTTGAGTCATCCAATCAAATGGAGGATGGGTATACCCCCACCCCTCCCCCTCATTCCAACTCCAAACAGACACTTTTATTCCTTTAGAGTTAGAGAACACTTAGACGATCCACCATAGCCTCTTTCTAGAGTTCAAAAGCCTTCCCAAAATCCCCCCTCTCAATTTTTTTCAAGCTAAAATAGTGTACTCTTCCCTTGATTCCTATTTGCTCAAATGGTAACAATAGTGTAATTAACTTTGCACACACCATCCTTGGAGCTAGGCGAGCAAGAATGAAACATCCCCCATGCTTCTTGATGATTGGAGGGACACTTTAGATCAACACCAACCACCAAAGCTTAAGGTATTGGCCTTTGAGCAAACCACCTCAAATTGGAGCTTATGCTGATCAGTAGGGCTTCATCTCCACTAAACGAAGCTTCCTTAATTGGATTTGCCACCATTCTTGAGCTTTAGTGAGGTATGCCATTGAAATTGACCTTTGGGTGAAAATGAGTTGAAGGTTTTTGAAGAAAATGTCATCCCATGTGATCTTAACCGTTGGATCCCCTTGGATCCTTCACGAAGGTGTGGAATTCATTTGGAGTCGATCCAAGCTCGGGTGAGCTCGGATCACGTGAGCAATGGCAGACAGACTCCATTCACCCTTGCTCGTGTGACGATAGATCACGCACTGTCCATTCTACATGATCAGATTGGACAATTGAGATTAGATCCATTAGAATTGTTCGATTTAATACTTTAGCATCGTAGGATTAATTATAGTTGTCCAATCTTGAATCGGACAACGCACGAGAAAGTGCATTCTGCCACCACCACGCAAGCACTGACTAAGATTATGTTTAAATAACCAATCCCATGGTGACACGTGGAAGTGTGCCGCGTAAGTGGACCATGGCATTGATGGGATTAAGGGTTAATTAGGCCTAATTAATAT
Source organism: Cymbidium sinense (assembly GCA_021442155.1). Classification (NCBI taxonomy): domain Eukaryota; kingdom Viridiplantae; phylum Streptophyta; class Magnoliopsida; order Asparagales; family Orchidaceae; genus Cymbidium; species Cymbidium sinense. Next base: position 52,928,806 of record CM038222.1, read on the forward strand.
ATTTTAAGGGTTAAACTTGTGAAAATCATAACTAATTGTAGAAAAATTGGAAAAATATAAATAAATGCTCATTTTAAAGGTATGTTAGAGGAGATTTTATTAAAATGTTTTAATTAAATTTAAAAAGTAATTAAGGCTTAATTAAGATTTAATTATAAGATTAATTAACTTAATTACCTTTTAATTACTTAAGTAATTAACCCCAAACTTGGTGGGTTAATTTAATGGGATGACCTCTACCTCCCATGATTTTCTTGGGATTCATTGCTTAATTAATTGGGAAAATTGACTAATCAAGCTTTAATTACTCTCTTAAGTTAAGTCATCATTAATTAATCCCATGAATAGTAGCAAATTGGTTAATTAAGTTTATTAATCATGACCCAATAGTGAATGAACCCATGGAATAAGGTGAAGGCCTCCTTCTTAATCTATTTCCCTAAGTTCATTTGATTAATTAAATCAATCAAGGCTTAATTAATTAATTAAATTGCAAATCATAATCACATCAGATCTTAATTATTGAAATCTTGGGGTAGATCTTTATGTGTTTTTTTAACCTAAAGGAGTTTAATGAAATTATGGTTAATCCACATGTGTGGGAAAAGCATAAGAGTAATTAATTAAGTCCCTTAGTTTAAATAACCTTTAATCATGGGCCAATTGCATTAGGACCCTTTCCTTCTTAGGATCATTGCTAATTTAATTTTCAATGTATGTGCACATCATGTTAGCTCATAATTATTTGGTTAATTACTTTAAGGTGTCATAAGTAAGGGTTAATTAATGGATCTAATGCATACCACAACTTACTTAACTCATAAAATCAACTTAATTGCTCTTCATTAAACCAAATTAATTAAAAAACATGAGAATGGATTAGGATCAGCCTCTTCCTCATATCCTTAAATCAAATCAAAACTTGAAATTAAAGATGATACTAAGAAAGCTTTGGTTTATTTTAAATAATTTTATTTAATATGATTGTCGTTAGGAACTAGTTTGGCTGAATGAATCACATGCTTTACATTTGATTGTCCTCTTTCCAATCATGTTAAATTTTGTATGTCATTTGAAGTCATGTATTCATCTTTTCAAAACTAATTAAATCAATTGATTTTTCTTTATGTAAGCTTGCATGTGTTGATTTAATTTAATATATGTGTGGATATTATTATTATTAAATCCAAATGTATTTTTGAAAAGCTTATAAATGAATGATAATATGTGTTATGATGCTATTTATAAATACATAAGAAAGGCATGTGCTTATAGCTCAAGTATATGAATGTTGAGTTCTCCTTCCTCTATTCGTGTGTTGATTTATATAAGATTGATTGGTAATGGGTATATAGTGTGGACATCCCGGGAATATGAGGCTTTAGCTATCCCCAAGGAGGTCATTTGATTACCTCACTTCCCTAGTTTAACAATGACATGTACCCATTTAATTTCACTCTAATGTGTTTCAACATCATAATTTGGATAGAACTCTAATTCATGTACATAAATGATTTAATCAAATAAAAATATAATCTTTGCATTATTTTCTTTCCTTCATTTATGTATACATTCATGTGTATTCAAGAAAAGAAAGTATATAGTCTGGACATCCCGAGGATATGAGGCTTTAATTAGCCCCAAGGAGGTCATTTGATTACCTCACTTTCCTGGTTTAATAATGACACGTACTTGTTTATGTCTTTATACATGTGTATGCATATGTGATTAATAAATTAAACCCCCCCTTTTATATTAAAATTGCATGCAATCATAATTGACTAAATGGTTGAATTAATTAGCCATATGATTTAGAGGTTACTTCTTATGTTCATGTATATGACTTTACATACATTTGAATGCAAATGAGTATATAATCTAGACATCCTAGAATACAAGGATTTTAGCAAGGAGGTTATTTGATTACATCACTTTTCTGGTTTAACAATGGCACATACCTTTTCAATTTCATCATTATGTCTCTTTGTATAAGAATTTGGATAAAGCTTTAAATTAATTTGTTTAAATAATTCAATCAAATAAAAATATAAATTCTAAATATACACATTCATTATTTAAGCATGTTAAAATATATTGCATGTATATGTACACTTAGGATTAAATCATATGCATATTATATATAATGGAAAGGAATGATTTGACATATGTCATGTGGTAGTAGTTCAATCAAATTAATCTTAAGATGCCTTTCATATTGAATAGTATTATTTAAAGTGAACCTAAATTTAGGATTAATTAAATCATTTAATAAGCCATTCATTAAAAAAGATTAAATAAAATTAATATGCTTTAGAAATGACTTGAGGTATGGATGGAGGAGGGTGATCCTCTTCCTTCTCTTCATAACACTCAGTTGTTAAGTGTAATCATATGAAATAAAAAAAAATACAAATTAAAATTTTCAAATTAATTAAATAACTTCAAGTGAAATCAACCCTTTATGTTAAATTAAATATCTCCAAATTTAGAAAAACACAACCTTAATGCTTAGTTAAGACATATCACACAAGGCTTAACACACACATTAGAATTAAGTCACCACTTCTAGATCTATGTTAGGATGGTGTATGATATGATGTATGTTTTGTTTTGTGATATATTATTTTAGGCTGGATGTTAGGGTGTATGCTTCTTAGACTGGATGGTAGGTTAATATTAGCCTAATTATATTTTTTGCATAGGATTATGCTTATGGGGGTGCTTAATATTAAATATGAATGCTCTTTTGCAAGTTGCTTAAACCCCTAAGCATAATCCAAGTTAGGATAGATGGGCTTGGTTACCCATGTGCGGTGCTAAGTCCAAATCATACATATAATTTCTTGGGATTGTATGTATGTTTAGCTAACCCCTATCTTGCAGGTGTAGTTAGATTTAGTTTTCCTATTTTTAATGTAATTTTGCATTAGGAATTAAGAATAGTGCTATGGGGTATTAGGATGAGTAGTGGCTAGAAGGCCTTGTCTTGGGAGGCCTGTGATGCCTTTGAGCCAAGCACATCTCAATCAAAGTGGAGCAAATCAAATCAAATGAAGTAATGAAGATATAAAGACATGAAGAATGAAGAAAAGAAGACTCCCATATCATGTGTTCATTTCTAATTGTAATTGTTCTTTCATATTATAGGTTGTATAATGGTAGAGCTCGGCTACCCATCTTTTTTTTTGAGTTATACGATGGAGCCCGACGACACCGACCTCTTATTCCTTTACGGTAGTTATAAAATTGTTCAATGATTTGTATGAATTGCACATTAGAAATGGCATGCTCTTCATATTTTCCTATGATTGATGCTTTAATGTGTGGCCTATATATGATTAAGCTCTTAGGGTAAAATTAATTTTCTACCTCAACTATTCACTCAAAATCAAAATTCTAAATAACTTGTAACCTCACTATAAAGCTTAGGTTTTAAACAAGATAATTAAAGATTTAGCAACCCCTTAGTTGAATATTGTATGTCTCACATCATGCATGCATATTATTTCACTCTTGAAAATAAAGGATTTTCATCCTTGCATGATAAGGGAATGCTTGACCTGTGAGGGCATCCCTTATGATGGAAAACACCTTTCTTACTGATTTAGCCAAACAACCTATTTTCATCATGCATTTAGGCATAAGATTTCCTATTGCCTTTGTCTAAATGAAGTATCAAAAATTAAATAAAATTTAAAAAGGTTTTGCATTAGAATTCATACCACTCATGCTCTAGTCTCTTAAGGAGTGGGTTTAGGACTTTAGTCTCTTTCCAATTAAATAACTACCCTAGCTATCTTGCAATTCATAAGACCAAAGCATGGTTTTAAAATCGTAAGATGAGTTAACTGGCGGCCACTCTAGGTGGTTATAAGTCCAGAAGTCAGACAATTTAATCTCTCTTGTAGAGGTAAACCATTATATCCATTTTCTGTTTAGATTTAGTCTGTGTTCTGACTTATGTTAGAACCCACTAGATTTAGGATCTGAGGTAGTTGTTTCCTTTGAGATACAAGCATAAATCCTCACCCCTTAGGCATTGCCACAATCTTGTGTTGGTGGATTATAAGCTCTAACAATCTAATAAAATTTAACCCTAATAAATAAATCTCTTCATTTTCAAATATATAAAGCCTAATCATAGGATAGATTGGAATGCTCATTAGGCTTCCTAGTATCATGAGATTTTTCCTACTTCCTCTCTTTAGATTTCAAAAATAAGTCTTCTCCTTAAACTTTCCCAACTGATTTTTCAAACATAACCAACCCTTTGATAGTCTAGCCTTAAAATCTCTAGAAACCCTAATTGTCTACTTTAATCGAGAGTATTCTTAAGGAATTCACCCTCCTCAGGATGTAATTAACTATGGAGGCTTGCCTTCATAGGGAACTTTAGAACCCGATTTAATATAAACCTACTTTATTCATTCATATAAAATAAGGAAAAATCTCGGTATATTTGAAGACTCATCCTTTTAGGAGTCCTTATTAGGTGATTAGGTCTATTGAAGGGTTGTGACTCTTTCTTTCATGAAAGTACATCATACCTCAATGCCATACCCAATCACTTCATTAAGTACCCCTATAATCTGCGTGGTGTCCCATATACATCAAAAAATAAACACCACAAATTTTTTTGGTTGACCCGGATGCATCAGTCAATATTATGAGTCTAAGAACCCTTGCCTACTTGGGGATTGACATCTCTAAACTTCGAAAGGAGAGGATGATGTTAAAAGGATTCAATGAATAAGATGAGAGGGCCTCAGGCTTCATAGTGTTGCCATTGGAGATAGATGATTGGAAGACTAGAGCCAAGTATCACATTATAGACTTTGATACATCTTTCAATGCTTTGCTTGGGAGATCATGGATACATGAGAAAAAACAGTTCCATCCTCTCAAACATCATGAAGTTCATGAGAGGTGGGATCAATCTTGTGTCAAAGGGGATCTCAAACTATTTATAGTTCATGAGGTTGGATATATGAGGATGCAACCTACTACCTCCCCAAATATCAAAAAGTCTATTCTCGTGAACTTAGTCAAAATCCCCATGTGGGAAAAAAGAAAGAGAAGAAAAGAAAAGAGAAAAATAAAAAGAAAGTAAAAGGGAGCGAGAAATAGACTCAAGAGAGGATATAGAGAGCCTGAGATTAGATTCCACCCACAGTTCGTTACTCCATTCGAACAAGTGGGTAGGATGACCCAACCTCCACCAGGATGAGGAAGAGGCCAGTCTAGAGGTAGTCTCAAAGGTGGAAAACCTCCTTATTGGCCACGTAATAGGAGGTATGTCTCTACCGAGTACACCTACTATCCATACTTAGAACCTTGTTGAGGATAAGTCTTATATGGTTAGCGACTCTTCCCACTAGTAGACTCCTTTAGAGGTGACATTTGATCCAGATAGTGATGAATTTTGGGCTCCAAAGCAAAGCATAAGTGTATCCAAGTCTTTATGTGAAATAGTAGGCATTAATTTGGAACCTTAGCTCAAACCCCACTTCCCTCTCAAAAAGTTGAGGGTTTGGTAGTTAAGAAAGCCCCTAAGTCATCTACGGATGTGAAGACTCAGAGGTTCTTTTGGGAGCATCATCCTTAAGTCAAGAAGTTGATGTAGAACTTGAGGATGATTCATATAAAGATTTAATAGAATTACCTTTTGATTGGTACTCACATTGTGCTCTAAATTTAGCAAAGAAAGGGTTAATCGTATATTCTTGGTCTAATCACAGGTCAAACTACTTTGAATGAATATGGAACAATAAATGCTAGAACTCTCAATCAAGACAAGAACTAGGACTCTCGATGGGTCCGGTCGATGATGATTCGCTTAGTCATCACTAATCATTTTTAAAAGTTCTTTTCAACTCATATGAGTGTGAGATGTGCTTTGATTTTATGATTTTTTTAGAGATTAGAGAGAAGATATAAGGTCAACCATCAATGAGCTCAAAGAAATCAACCTAGGGATTGAAGAAAATTCACGTCCGACATACATCAGTTCCTTGTTGAATGAAACCTAAACCAATGACTTAGTTAGGCTTCTCATTAAGTTTAAGGACTGCTTTGCATGGAGTTATGAAGAGATGCCTGGATTGGCTCTTGATGTAATGGTTCATAAATTAGCAATAGAGCCTAGTGCTAACCCTATCAAGAAAGCTCTTAGACGCATGTAATTAGACATTGAATAATAGGTCATTTTTGAAATCAAGAAACTTATCAATGTTGGTTTCATCTCAAAAATATCCCACCTAGTTTGATAGTGTCATCCTAGTTAAGAAAAGAATGACCAAATTCACATATGCATCAATTTTAGGGATCGGCCATGGCCAAAAGATGAATTTCCTCTACCAATACCAGAACTGATGGTGGAAATTGCCTCATCTCATGTAATCTTCTTTCATGTATGGCTCATCTAGATATAGTCAAATAAAGATGGCCCTCAAAGATGAAAGAAATACTTCCTTTAAAACTCCAATCAGAATCTATTGCTATAAGGTCATGCCTTTCGACCTTAAAAATACTAGTGCTACCTACCAGCGGGCCATGACTCAAATCTTTGATCAATTTATTCATCAAGTTGAGTGTTATGTCAATGATCCTATAGTCAAAAGTAAAGAAAAGAAAGACCATCTCTTTAACTCGAGAGTAGTTTTCAAACAGTTAAGATAATTTAACCTTAAAATGAATCCCTTGAAGTGTGCATTGAGAGTAGCTTGAGGAAAATTCCTTTGGTTTGTTGTCTAACACTGGAGAATCAAAATCAATCTAGAGAAGATCAAAGAGATATTAGAAATGTCACCCCCTAAGTGTTTAACCCAACTTAGATCATTCCAATGGTGGTTAATGTATCTAAGATTCTTTATATCCATCATATCAGGGAGATGCCAGCCATTCTCAACACTTGTTAAAAAGGATGCCAAGTTCAAGTGGGATGACAAGCGTCAACACACCTTTGAAGACATCAAGCAATACCTGATGACACCACAAGTTCTAGTAGCCCTTATCCCGGGCAAGCCTTTAATACTCTCTATATTATGCGTTAGAAGACTCCCTTGGCTCTTTGTTGGCCCAAACCAACAAAGGAAGGAAAAATTATTCATGGATTATCCAAACTACCTTAAGAGAAGGCACATGAAGCAGGGCACTTTTCCACGTCCATGTGGATGGTGTCTTATATCAACAATCTTTTGATCATATGTGGTTACGCTGTTTAGACAAGCACGAAGCCCATAAGATCTTGACCAAGGTGCACTTAGTATTATATAAAGCTCATCAATCTGGTCTGAAGATGAAATCCAAGATCAAAAGACTAGGACACTACTGGCCATCGATGATTACAGATTGCATGGATGTGGCTTGCAATGCCATCAATGTTAGGTACATGGAGTGGACCTACATCAACTACCCAACATTCTACACCCAACATTGGCATCATGGCCATTCGAGTGATGGGGTACTGATATAGTGGGTTTGATTGATCCTTCTTCTTCCAAGGGTCATCGGTTCATCCTAGGTGCCACCGATTACTTTTCCAAATGGGTGGAGGCGATCTCACTCAGAGAGGTCATATGTGCTCAGTTCTTCAAGAACCATGTATATAGGTTCAGGTGCCTAATTATATCCAATGATGGTATTACATTTAAAAGTACCAAGATCAATAACTTTGCGAAGATCGTAGATTGGAGATACTATCATCTACTATTTGAGAAAATGACTTAGTAGAAGCCTTCAATAAAACTCTCATCCAAATTCTCAAGAAGACACTCAACTATAATAAATGGCAGTGGCATGAAGAGTTAGTTAAAGCTTTATGGGCTTATCACACCACCTATAGAACTCCAACATAGTCTACCCCTTTCTCTTTAGTGTATGGGTATGAAGTCGTTCTACCATTAGAAGTCTAACTCCCATCATTGGATAGCTATGGGTAATAATATCTGTAATAGAATGCCAAGTTGGTTATAAGAGCTTGAAGGTTTGAGGAGAGATGCCATGAGCATACCAAAACCTCAAGTTGTACAAAGCCAAAATGATTCAAGCTCATAACAAGTTATTCCAACCTAGAGCTTTTCAAGTAAGAAAGCTTGTTTTAGTTCTAAAGAGACCAATTTTACCCGTCGTAAGATGGGATTCAAGTTTGAACTAATTTGGGAAGACCCTTGAGAAGGCCTACCAAAGAAGATCATATCAACTTATAAACCATAAAGGAGAGCGCCTGATACTTCCAATCAATGGGCTCTACCTAAATAAATATTATCCATAAAATTATGTTTGAAAATAACTATCATCAATAGAAGTTTCATTTCAAATTCAATCTCTTTGAGTTGAAAGCATTTATGTCTATGAATCTACCACGATGCATTTAGGATAGGTGTGAGGAACCCAAGCAACAACCTATCCTTCATCAACACAACAAAAACACAAATTACACATAAACACATAAAACAAACACATATCTTTTATCTCAAGCTACTTCGAGTTGGGATAATGTCCCTAGTGGCACTCACTCAGTACCTGCTTTAGGTCGGGCTGACGTGCTACCCTCTAGTGTGTCACCCCAGTGGTCTTCTTGCTTTAAAGGATGTAAGTCTGCTATGCTTTTTTACTGGCTTAACTACTGCACACTGATGAGCACCTTGTTCATATGGTAGGCCTTACTATGCAGGTAAGCTACCTCATGATGGCTTTGTTTAAGAATATGTAAGTCTGCTACACCTTCTTCTTGGATGAGACTTCGAGCATTGAATGGGTCGAGTATATTTGAGGTTTAGGGTAAGTCCCCTAGCGGCTCATTTCCTCCTAACTACTTTAAGTCTGGGTCCTCCTTTCTTAGGACTCTCCTAGTAATCTAGTTCAGATAGCATATGTTTGATGATAAACTATCGATGATCATTTTCTTCTATGAAGATGTAAGTCTACTATTCGTTCTTCTTGATTGATCTTCCAACAACACCTTAGGTTGGGTGATCTTCACTATGACGGTGACCCACCATGGATACACCACTCATCGAATATATGTCGCTATGCTTTCTCCTTGAGTTGGCTTGTACACTTATAGGCTTTCTTTTCGAGGCTGAGATAGCTCCAGCGGCACCTCCCCTATGGGCAATCTATTTGGATCATATCTTTGCGACCCTATTTAAACACTACCCGGGTTACTACTATATTAGATAGTTCTCCTTTTATAGTAACCACCCTTGTGGTTAAAAAATACATACTACGGATGTGCAGATTTTCCCTTGGTCTAGTAAATCTAAGATAGGTCAAGGCCAATATAACCCCTTCTAAGTGTCGTCCCTCACACACCAATAGGGTCCATGCAAACATATAAATAATATATATATATATATATATATATATATATATATATATATATATATATATATATTCATTGTGGTCGAAGGATACCCCTGGTACCTTCTCCGAGCATACATCTAATCTTTATAGGTAGTGTCAACAAAACTCCCATAGGAATTGCGACTACTCTTGATTGACATAAGTCCCCAGCAACACTCACTCAATAGTCATCCTAGGTTGGGTTTGAGTTGTTGTGCTACTCACCCCAATGGTTGTTTCCCACTTTAGAAGATGTAAGTGCTCTTTCTTTCTCTTTGTTGCACAAAGGCAACCCTTAGGTTGGTTAGCTCTACCCTTCGGCTGGTAGGCTACCCCTTTGGATTTATAACTCTGAGATAGGTCAAGGCTGAAATAGCCCCTTCTTAGTGGATCCATCGCATGCCGACAGGGTTCATTAATTAAATCAAACTAAATCAATTCAAACAAACTATATAAAATTACATGAAATTTAAATAAAATTAACTTTGACTACTCTTGAGTTGACATAAGTCCCCCAGTGGCACTCACTCAATAGTCGCCCTAGGTTGGGTTTGATTTGTTGTGCTACCAGTAGGTCACTCCAGTGGTTGTTCCCTCACTTTAGAAGATTTAAGTCTGCAACGCTTTCTTCCTAGCATAGCTGTTGCACACCGAAAGGCAACATTTAGGTTGGATAGCTCTACCCCGTAGCCAGTAGACTACCCCTTTGGATTTATAAACCTAAGATAGGCCAATGCCCCCATGACCCCTTCTTAGTGGATCCATCGTACACTGATAGGGCCCCTAAATTAAATCAAACCATGTTAAACCCAATGTGATTCTTCCTAGTAGAGTTGAGTCACACCTTTCTCCCCAATGGAGCCCCAAATCATATATACAAATCAAACAAATAAATCAAATTTAAAACCAACCTCCCCAGTAGAGCCACAAAAAATTAAACTTGATTTTGACCCATAGTTGATTCAAACTCATATTCGCCAGCGGATATGCACCACATTCATACAACATACATTCATCAAATCCTTCATTGATCCCCAGTGGATATGCCCCTGGGTTAAACATAGACCAAATCAAATCAAATTTAAAATAGTATCCTTAGTAGATCTCCACTTCATAAATCAAATTTTCATCCCAGTGGATGTTTCCCAAACAAACTAAATCAAATCCATATCCCTAGTGGATTTTCTTCTTTTTTATGCCCATAATCCCCTAACATGTTACATTCTACATGTGTGATCCCCGGCAGACCACTCTTCATGTCTTTGACATGAAGTTCCCATCAAATCCTCTTGGCTCCCTTATGCCGTTAGCACGAGGTGAGTTGCATTGCACTAAGATCATGACTTCATCTACCTCTCGGGTTTAGGTTTAGATGGTTTCTATTGCTTGCAATCTTTTGGATGTGGTTGATTGTCTTGATCAATGTCATATGTGTGGTGTATCTTGTCAGTTACAACACACTTATTGGGGGTCCTTTTGTTGATCTCACTTTTGGAGTGAGGATTTAATCTTCCATCTTAGATTTTGGAGTCTTCTAGACATTAAGTCTTCTTGAGTCATAATACACTTCTATCAATTAGGTAAACACTTTAAACCTAGAGACTTAGAAGGGTTAACCATAAGATTAGGTTGTGCCTTGATTAGGATGATCTACCTAACCCATGACTCGAACCCTATGCTCACAATCTTAAACCATAACCAAATTCAATTCATGTCAAACCCAAATCCAAATCCAGATTAAATAATTAAAATTTATAATCAAATCCAAACTCAAAATCTCCTAAGCCCTATGATTTTATCTTATGGACCTAGCCAATTGACCTTCAAATCATTTCAAATTCAATTGATTTTCTCATGAGTCAATCATATCTTTAATCATTTTCATAAATATAAATAAAATATACATTCAAATCATCAAAACTAAATCAAACTAAATCAAATTCTTCTCCAAGTCCTATGACCCTACCCTATGGACCTAGCCAAATTCTTCTAATCTAAACATCAAATTCAATTAATTTTCTCATAAATAAATCATAACTTCAATCATGTTCACAAAAATAAATGAAACTTACAATCATCAAGCCAAACTAAAATCAAATCAAGTCAAACCTAACCTATCCCCTTTGACTAGAAATATTTAAATAAACCAAACCCCATTTGAACCTAAATCCATTGCAATTGAATTTATAAATCAGTCCTAAACTCATATATAAACTCAACTAAACTCAACTCAACTAAACACAACTCAACTAAGCCCAATTGGTCCACTTGACCCAAAGTGACCAATTTGACATATTTGAACCAAGTTTTAATCTAACCCAAATTGGATTGAATCAACTTAACAAAATCTTTTATGATGATTGTTGATCTCCTTAAGATGATCAATTGTTATAAATGAGGTCAAACCAAGTCAACTTGGTCATTTGACCAAGTCAACCCTCTTAACCCATATGAACCTAAACTAGCCAAATCTCAACCCAAGCCAAATTGGTGAAACCATTGATTACCAACCTATGATCAATGATTGAATATGACTTGACCATCAATTGAGCCAAACCTAACCCAATTGGCCCTTTGACTCACTTTGAGCCAATTTGACCTAAAAGACTAAATTGGGTCAAATCATGATCTAACCTAGATTGATTGCAACCAATGGCTCAAGATCATTCCAAATTGATTATTGAACTTGATCAAAGCATTAATTGGACCCAGTTTGACCAAATTGGTCAACCTAGCCCATTTAGCCCTAAGTTAAAATCAAATCCAAATTGATTCAAACCAAAGGCTACAATCATTTTCAATTAACCAATTGAACATGAATCAACCCCTAACCCAAGCCAATTTGGCCAATTTGGTCAATTTGGTCAACATTTGGCCTAAATGAATCCAAATGAACCAAAATCAAACCTAAGCCAAATTGATACAAACCAATTGAACCAAAATACTTATCATCATTTGAACTTGACAAGCTTTGGTTTGACCCAATTTGACCAATTGGTCAACCTAACCCAGCTTAATTTGACCTATAAGGGTCAAATTGAGCCAAACCCACTTGAACCAAGCTAAGACCAATTGGAACCTGATCCAACCTAACCGAAACCCACCTAGGGTCAGCCCAACCCAAATTGGGTTTAACTCAATGCAAATACCCCTTAGATTCTCCTCCACACATGGGATTTTGCCTAAATTGGCAAAGTCCACTCTCCTTTCTCACCTTAGCAGCCATCAAGCACAGCAAAGAGGGTCTAACTTACTCACCTAGACTAACCCATGTGGTCTAGGTGGCCTTGGACCAAAGGGAGGTGAGACCTCCCTCACAAGCTGAACCCTATGGATCCCAAACTTGAGGGAGCTACCTTGAGCCACCCACCAGAGCTTCCACCAACCCATTTGAGCCACCTAGGATCAGTCATGACCACTCTGACGCCCTGACAATGGCTCACCGACCAAAATTGAGGGAACAATCTCATCCATCCGATCTAAGGGAGGGCGGATATACCCCCCTCATTTCAATTTGAAATCTACACACACACCTTCAGAAACCCCATAGAGCCCATTTTGAAACTCCTAGAGTTTCACCAAAGCATTCCAAGCCATCCCAAGCTCAAATTCTACTATTCTGAAATAGGCCATCCATCTTCCAATCCAAACTCCACCAATACTCAACTAAATCCAAATTTCTCTTACCCACATGTCCCCACACACCTCGAGCAGAGCATCACTTCCTAACATTTTCGACCACCGCAGGTGTGAGTTTGATCAACATCGAGCTCCAAATTGATGGATCTTGGTCCACTGAGAGAATAAGAGGAAATTTGCATGAGTGTTGCTCAACAGGGCTTCATCTCTACTAGATGAAGCTTCCTCAATTGAATTCTCTGCCGGTCTTGAGCTCCGGTGAGGTAATTCCATTAAAATTGAGATTTGGCAATTTTTGTTAGAGCTTTGTTATAAAAATGTGAATGTCGCATGATCCTGACCGTTGGATCCCCTCAAATTCTTCATGCAAAGGTGTGGGATCAATCTTCGATCGACCTGAGGTCAGGTGAGCTTGGATCGAGAGATGAAAGGTGGACAGTGTCTGTCTCTCATTACTCAGGAGATGATTGATCATGCACTCGTCTGTTCTACATGATTGGAATAGACGATCATGATTAAATTCATTATATTATCTGATTAAATCTTGTTAAAATCATAGCATTAATCCTGGCAATCTGATCTTTGATCAGACGATAGATGAGAAAGCACATTTTCCATTGCCACATAAGCGCCATGTCAGATGACTTTAAGCAGCAATCTCGCAGTGCTATGTGGAAAGCATGTCATGTCAGCGGTCCATGCTGACCGGATTAGGCTTAAATTTGGGCTAATTAATTATTTTTAATGGATAAAACTTCCAAAATTTATAATAAATTATAGAAAAATCAAAAAATGCACATAAATATTCATTTTAAAGGTATTTTAGAGGAGAATCATTTAAAATTAATTCTAATTTATTTTGAATAATAATTAATACTTACTTTAAGTTTAATTACAAACTTAATTAAATTAATTACCCCTTAATTATTGAAGTAATTAATTATAAACTTTTGAGTTTGTTTAATGGGATGACCTCTGCCTCCCATAATTTTCTTGGGATTTATTGCTTAGGTAATTAGGAGAATTGCTCATGTAAGCCTTAATTACTCTCTTTATTAATTAAGGATTATTTAGCCCCCTAATCAGTAACCACATTAATTAATTTGGCATGTTAATCACTAAGGAACAGTGAGTGGGCATGGGAAATTAGATGGGACTTCTTTCCTAATATTTTTCCTAAGTTCATGTCTTTAAAGAAAAAAAAAATTAATTATGAGATTATTTAGGTTTAATTAATTAAAAAATTAATCAAAATTAAATCATAATCACATCAGATCCAAATTAATGAAATCATGGGCATATCTTTAGGTGTTTAATAACCTAAAAGGTATTTAGGAAATTATGGTTAACCTATGTGGAAAACCATACGAGTATTGTTGACATCACTTTTGGAGTGAGTCTTCAATCTACTCTTCTTAGACCTAGCAGTCTCTAGACACTAAGAATTTCTTAATCATAAGTCACTTCTAGTGATTAGGTGAACATGTAACCTAAGTCTAGAGATTTAGAAGGGTTAATCATAGGATTAGGTTGTGTCTTAGGACTTAGAAAGATTCATCTACCTTATAGTCTAAACTCAATCCATGTTCACCTTCTTAAGCCATAACCAAGCCTAAAATTAAATTCAAATACCAAATCCAAATCCAAATCCAAATTTTAAGCCAAATGATTGAAGCTCACGATCAAATCCAAATTCAAAATCAACCTAAGCCCTATGATTTTATCTTATTGACTTAGTCTTAGCCAAATTCAAGTCAATCCAAACTCAAGTGATTTTCTTAAATATCAATTCAACCCTTTAATCAATCTATCAAACTTACAACCAAACTTGATTCCAAATCTAATTTGCTAAAATTCATAATCATACCAAATCCTTCCTAAGTCCTTTGAATCAATTTCATGGACTTAACCAAATTTGCCTCCAAATCAATCCAAAATTAATTAATTATTTCATGATTAATTTATATCTTCAATCATCTTCCAAAATATAAATCAAATCTACATTCAAATGATCCAAACTAAATCAAACTAAATTAAATTAAATCAATATCCAAATCTAAGTCCTATGACCTACCTTCATGAGCTTAGCCAAATTTGCCTTCAAATCACTTCGAACTCAATTGATTTTCTCATAAATCAATCATATCTTCAATCATATTCACAAATATAAAGTAATATACATTTAAATCATCAAAACTAAATCAAAATCCTCTTTAAAACCCTTTGAGCTAACTTTATAAACTTAGCCAAAATCTCATCCAACATTGGTGTGGTCTAACACGAACCACCCAACATTCTACACCTCACATTGGCCTCATAGCCATTCGAGTGTTGGGGTAACGACATAGTGGGTCCAATTGACCCTCCGTCTTCTAGAGGTCATCGGTTCATCCTAACTGCTACCGACTACTTTTTCTAGAGGTGATCCCACTTAGTAAGGTCACAGCTCAGCATATGCTCTAGTTTTTCAGAACCATATCGTATATAGGTTCAGGGTGCCATGATGAATTATATCCGATAATGGTATATTTGGGTCAAGTGAGCCTAAATGGGTCAATTGGTTTGATCAAGGCTTGATTCAAGTTTGATAGAACTCACATATGGACTAATGATGGAGATATAAATCCAATTGCAAGTGATTTGGAGTCAAATGGGTTTCATTCATTTGATAATTCTAAGTTCAAAGGATGAACATGGGTTTGATTTGAGTTAGTTTGATTTTGGTTTGTTGATTAAAGTTTTTATTTATATTTGGGTATGTGATTGAAGGAATGATTGTTTGAAGAGAAAATCCAAGGGTTTGGATTGATATGAGAATGATTTGGCTAAGTTCAAGGATTTGACTTGAAAGAGATATGTTGGATTTAAGTTGGATTTGGATTTGAGTTTTGAATTTCATTTTGGTTATTTGAATTAATATTTCCTTTATATTTATGAATATAAATAAAAATATAAATGGGTTATGAGAAAATCATTTGAGTCTGGAGTGGTTTAGATTTGATTTGAGCTAAGTCCATAAGATCAAATCAAAAGGACTTAGGAATGATTTTGGATTTGGAATTGATCATGGATTTCAATTATTTGATTTGGAGTTGATTCATGATTTGGATTTTGGAATTAATTTATGATTTGAGAAAATCAATTGATTTGAAATTGATTTAAGATTTGAGTTTGGGAATTGATTTATGATTTGAGAGAATCAATTGAGTTGGAATTGATTTGAGATTTGAATTTGAAATTTGGTTTGAAAGAAGGAAGCAAGGATTTGGTTCAAGCTATAGGGTAGGCAAAGTCCTCCTAATATAAGGCATAACCTATTCTTATGGCTAACTCTTCTAAGTCTCTTGGGTTAGATTAAGTGTTCACCTAATCACTAGAAGTGTCTTAAGACTAAGGAACTCTCAGTGTCTATAGGAGTGTTATGTCTAAGATGAAGAAGTTGAAAGCTCACTCCAAAAGTGAGGTCAACAAAGGGCACCCAATAGGTGTGGTGTGATCGACAAGGCATACCGCATATATTGGTGTTGACTAAGGTGATGAACAACATTCGAACGATCACAAACACTAATAAAAATGATCTACTCCTAAACTCGAGGTGTAGAAGGAATGAAGATCTTAGTGCAATGCTCTACTTATGTCAAAAATATAAGAGTGCAAAGGAGGAATCCACTAGGGATTGAGTATGTGAACCTTCCACTAGGGAAATAGGTTCAAGTCATCCACTGGGGATGAGAGGTTGTGAAATACACTATGGGATTAAAATTTGGAATCTACTGGGGATAAAAGATGTGAACCTTCCACTAGGGGAATAGGTTCGGGTTGGATTGAATTGACTCCACTAGGGAGATCGAAAAGATTTGCATCTCATTAAGGAGAACTTGATTGATTTGCTTATTTAATTTGGCTCCACTGGGGGAGGTTGGTTGATTTTATTTCAGATTTTTTTTTTAATTTTAAATTTTTGAGATGGACCCTATCGATTTACATTGGACCGTGCTGAGTAAGGGCCATGTCAGCCTTGGCCTACTTTAGATTTAACAGTCCAAAGGGGTAGTCTACCAACCATATGGTAAGGCCATCCAACCAAAGGGGTGCCTTTCGGTGTGCAGTGGCTGTACTGGGAAGAAAGCATAGTAGACTTACATCCTCCAAAGTAGGCATCAGTCGTTGGGGTGATCTATTGGTGAAGCAACGGATTGAACCCAACCTTAGGCTAACTATTGAGTGAATGCCACTGGGGGACTTAAATCAGCTTAAAGATAGTCAAAATTAATTTTATTTTTTAATTATATTTGATGGATCCCATCAGTTTGTGATGGACTGCATTGAGTAGGTGCATGTCAGCCTTAACCTACTTCAAATTTACCGAACCAAAGGGAGTAATTTTCTGGCCGAGGGGAGAACTATCCAACCAAAGGGATGCCTTTCAATTTGCAGCGAGCAATTCAGGGAAGAAATTATGGGGACTCATATCTTTCCTGAATAAAAGACCACTGGGGTGACACATTAGCAAGGTAACATGCCAACCCGACTTAGGGCTGCTCATCAGTTTGTGACAGTCATGCTTGAAAGAATGCATAGTAGACTTATATCTTTCAAAGTGAGATGACTATCAGTGCAACCTATTCATGGAAAAAATAGATTGAACTCAACCTAAGGGCCACTACAGAGAGAGTGCTGACCCGGGGACTTATCTCAACTCAAGTGTAGTCAGGCAATTCATATAGGGAGTTTTGTTGATACTGCCCTAAAGATAGGATGCCTACTTGTGAAAGGGTCCACTAGGGCCTTGAATTCCTAATCCTCAAGCGAATAAATTTGTTTGTTTGTTTATCATGGACCCTGTTGGTTTGTGAGGGGTCATACTAAGAAGGAGCTTATATCACCCTAGACCTATATCAAATTTACTAGTCCAAGGGAGACTATGTGCATCCCCTGAACAAATTCTCCAACCATAGGGGTGACTACTAGGAAAGGGGGACTATCCAATCCAAGAGTAACCCCAGTAGTGTCTAAATGGGGTCGCAAAGGACATGATCCGAGTAGAGTGCCCGCAGGGGACGGGCCACTGAGGGCTTTATCCAAAACTCTCGAGAAGATAATATATATAGGTATTCGGTGGCCAACTCAAAGAGAAAGTGAGGGGACTCACATCTACAAAGAGTGGTGTATCCACTGGGTGAGTCACTGTCCCATTGCAAATATCAACCAACCTAAAGTGTCCACCAATTTGCAACAATTAGCCTAGAAAAGAAGCATCGGGGACTCACATCCTTACAAAACTAATTGCCAAGATAGTTTGTCTTCAGCTCAACAGGTGCTATCCGACCTTGGGAGACTAATGAGGGAATGCCACTGGGAGACTTACATCAACTCAAGAGTAGTCAAGAGGAAAGGAGCCATTGGGACTTATCCTAAACCTCAAATATATTTGACCTAGTCAGTGCATGATGGCTAATCCAAGAAGAAAGCATGTAGGCTTACATTCTATTAAATTGAGTCACCATGAGGTAGCTTATTGGATGCATAGTAAGGCCTCCCAAACTAATAAGGTGCTCATTGATTTGCAATGGTCAAGTCAAGAAAGCTGGAACTCACATCTTCTAAATAGACCACAAGGGTGACAAACTAGCAAGATAGTGTCGACCTAAAAGCATAATGAGTGAGTGCTGTGGGGATTGCTCCCACATCAAAATAGCCTGAGATAAAAGATATGTTTTTGTGTTTGTGTTTATGTTCATGTTTGTATTTAGAACTAAAATAAGCTCTCTTACTTGAAAAGCTCTAGGGCAGACCAACTTGTTGTAAGATTCAGTCATCTTGGCTTTGTATAACTCAAAGTTCTGGCATGCTCGTAGGCGTCTCTACTCCAAACCTTCGAGCTCTTCTAATCACAACTTGTCATTCTGTTCTGTAGTGATTTTACTACCCATTACTATCCTTAGTGATGGGAGCTAAACTTCTAATGGTAGAACGGCTTTAGACCCATACACTAAGGAGAACGGGGTGGATTGATTTGGAGTTCTGTATGTGGTGTGGAATGCCCACAAAGCTTCAACTAACTGCTCATGCCACTATCGCTTGTTGTCATTGAGTGTGTTCTTTAGTATCTAGATGAGAGTTTTGTTGAATACTTCTGCTAGGTCATTTGTCCTAGGATAGTAGATGGTGGAGTATCTCTAATCTATACTATGTCTCCTAGCAAAGCTATTGATCTTGGTGCTCCTGAATGCAGTACCATTATCAGATATAATTCATCAAGGCACCTCGAACCTATGTACGATATGGTTATTGAAAAACTGGAGCACATGCTGAGTTATGACCTCTCTGAGTGGGATTGCCTCTGCCCACTTAGAAAAGTAGTCGGTGGCAGCTAAGATAATTTGATGACCCTTGGAAGAAGGAGGATCGATAGGACCCACTATGTGGTACCCCAACACTCAAATGGCCATGAGGCCAACATAGGTTGTAGAATGTTGGGTGGTTGATGTAGGACAACACCGTGTACCTGACAATGATGGCATCTCCTAGCTACGTTCATATAGTGTGGTCATAGAAGGCCAATAGTATCCTAGTCTCTTGATCTTCTTTCATCTTCAGACTAGATTGATGCACTCCATAAAGTCCTAAATGTACCTTGGTCATAATCTTATGGGCTTTGTGTTTGTCTAAACAGTGTCCATATTTGATCAAAAGATCATTGGTACAAGGTGCCATCCAAGAGAGCATATGAGAGAGCTCTCTGCTTCATCTGATGGGCTTGTGATTTCTCTTAAGGTAGTTTTCCTATGTTCAAGTAGTCTATGAATGGTTGCCTCCAATCCAGCTCTCCCTTTATTGGCAACGATAACCTCCCCTTCAAGAGAAAGTTTCTTGATAAGTTCAACATCAATAAGGGATAGGACTTATCTATTTTGAACCCTTATTGGAATGGACTCATCTTTCAAACATGCTAATTCCTAGAAGAGTTTGGCCAAAGCATCGCACTGCATTCTCCCTTGAGGAACCTTGTAGATGGTGACCTTAGAGATTTGGGCCAACAACTTCATGGTGTACTTATGGTAGTGACGAAGCTTAAGCTTTTAAACTTTATAGGACCCAGCAATCTGGTTGATGTCCAACTGAGAATCCCCGTAGATGTTGATACTTTTGACACACACTATAATAGCTAACTCTAGATCGACAATCAAAGCCTCATACTTGGCTTCATTGTTGGTGCATAGATTGGAGAGATAGTATGAGAATCTCATCACATCATAGTATGGAGTCAAAAGGATGATTCCTACCCCTACCTTTCCTGGAAGAGTAGATCATGGTTCTTCTCCTTTTTGAAAGGAAGCCGCACCATCAAAATACATCTCCCAATGGCCATTGTCAACCTCCCCTAAGTTCATGATTTGTTCATCGGGGAGGTCATCACTAAGTGGAGAGTTAGCAGACAGTGGGTGTGTTACTAAGAAATCTGCTAGTGCCTATCCTTTCACTGCATGGAAGGGTATTAATGTTACGTCAAACTGTGAGAGAATCATGGACCAATGTGCTAACCGTCTGGATAATGTCGGTCATGTTATGAGATACTGTAGTGAATTGATTCTTGAAATCAAGTTCACCTTATGAGAAAGCATATAATGCTATAGCTTTTGGGATGCAAAGATTAAAGCTATGCAATGTTCCTCAATTGGTGGGTAGTTTGCCTCAGTAGGGATTAGATGACGGTTGAGATAGTAGAAAGCATTCTTCTTCCCTTTGTCATTAGTTTGAGCCAACAATGCACTAAAGGAGTCATTCAATGAAGTAGTGTAGAGGATAAGTGGCTTTCCCAGGGCTGCTAGAACTGGAGGCTTCACCAAATACTATTCGATGTCTTCAAAAGCATGCTGACACTTATCATATCACTTAAACTTTGCATCCTTTTTGACAAGTGCTGAAAATGGCTTGCATCCCCCAAATAGATTGGAGATTAAGCATCTTAGATATGCCAACCACCCTTGGAATGATCTGAGTTGAGTTAAACTTTTAGGGGGTGGCATTTCTAAGATAGCTTTGATCTTTTTTGAGTCTATCAATATTCCCTAGTGTAAGATAACAAACCCAAGGAACTTCCTTGAAGCTACTCCGAATGCACACTTCAGGGGGTTTATTTTGAGGTTGTATTATCTTAACCATTTGAAAACTACTCTCAAGTCTAAGAGATGGTCTTTCTTTTCTTCACTTTTGACTACTATATCATCAACATAACATTCAACTTTATGATGAATGAATTCATTGAAGATCTGAGTCATGGCCCACTGGTATGTAGCACTAATATTTTTAAGGACGAAAGGCATGACCTTATAACAATAGATTCTGATCGAGATTTAAAAAATAGTATTTCTTTCATCATCGGGGGCCATCTTGATTTGGTTATTGCTAGATGACCCATCCAAGAAGGAGAATACTGCATAAGATGATGCGATGTCTACCATTAATTCTGGTTTAGAAAGTGAAAATTCACCCTTAGCACATGCCTTGTTTAAGTCCCTAAAATTGACGCATATGCGAATTTGGGCATTATTTTTCTAAATTGGCATGACACTGGCTAACTAGGTAGAGTATTTTTCTTCCATGATGAAACCAGCATCGATCAATTTCTTGACTTCAAAAATGACTTGTTGTCCGATTTCTAATCACATGCATCTAGGAGCTTGGTTTATAGGGTTAGCATTATGGTCTATTTCTTGTTTGTGGACTACTACGTTAAGAGATAATCTGGGCATCTCTTCATAGCTCCATGCAAAGAAAATTCTTAAACTTAGTCAATAGCCTAACTAAGTCATTGGTTTCTTCTTCATTCAATAGAGAACTGATGTATATAAGATGTGAATCTTCTTCTATCATGAGGTTAATTTCTTTGAGCTTGTCGATAGTTGAATGGATTTCTTCTTCAAATTTGGAGGTGCATCTTTGATTTAAAGATCATCTGGATCATCTAAAGTTTCTAAACACACATCCTCATAAGAGTTAGTATAGTTTGAGAAGATCCTATCAGACTCTAGATGATTGGTGACAACTAAGCAGTAATCATCATCATCAACTTGACCCATTGTACCAAATCCTAGTCCTGATCTTGATAGTGCATCCCTGACTTTTTTATTCCATAGCTTGTCAAAATACTCTGACCTATGCTTGAACCATGTATAAGGAATCTAACCTTTTTTGCAAGATTATGAACATAAGGCTAGTACTAATCAAAAGGTAATTACATTAAATCTTTATATGAATTATCCTCAAGTTCTACATTTGCTTCTACCCTTAAGGATGATGATCCCAATAGGAATCTCTTTGGCTTGACATCCATGGAAGATCTAGGGGCTTCCTTAACTACTAAACCTTCAACATTTTGAGAAGAAAGTGAAGTTAGAGCTAAAGTTCCCAATTATTGCCTAATAGTTTTACATAAACTTGATTTGAATACATTCGCACTTTGCTTAGAGACCTGGTCTTCATCACTGTTTTGTTCCAGTGTCACTTCTAATGAAACTCTCTGAGAGGGGTTGGCTAGTGTGTTAATCACATGAGACTCATCCCCCGAGCTGGATTCTAAGTCTATGTGAATAATAGGGTACTCGCGTGAACGAACATGGCCCCTATGAGCCAACCGTGGGGTCTTCCACCTCTGGAAATACCTCTATATTTGCCTCTGCCTCTTCCCAGTGGAGGTCGAGTCATCCTACCCATATGTTCATATGGTGGAATGAACTGTGGGTGGAATGTAATATGCGGCTCTACCTCTTCCTCAGTGCCCCTTTCTCACTCATTTGTACATTCTTTCTTCTTTTCTTTTTCTTTTCTTTTTTTTTTTTCTTTTTTTTTTTGTATTTGAATTTTGCCAAATTCATGAGAATAGATAATTTGATTTTGAGGAAGATAGTAGGTGCATCTTCATATATCTTGACCTCTCTAATGAAAATAATTTTTCATCTCCTTTGACACAGTATTCGATTCCATCTCTTCAAAAATTGATGCACTGATGAAGAGAGAATGGAACCATCTTATTTTGGTGTATCCAAGGCCTATCGAGCAAAGCAGTGAATGATGTATTTGAATCAATTATATAGAACTTGGCTTCAGTCTTCCAATCACCTATTTTCAAAAGAAACACTATGGAGCCTAAAGCCCTCTCACATTATTCATTGAATCCTCTCAACATTATCTGATCTCTTCGGAGCTTAGAGATGTCAATCCTCAAATAGGCAAGGGTTTTCAGGCTCATAATGTTCACCGATGCACCTAGATCAACTAAAACCCTAGAAAGTCTAAATCTGCCCATATCCACTATAATGTAGAGGTGACGGTTGTGCTCCATGTCCCCCAAAAGAAGGTCTTCATCGATGAATATGACTCCTTGGGCTTCTCTTGAATAATGTGCCTCCTCTCCAACAGTGGTCAATTGAGCTAAACATATCTCTGGATCAAGAAGAGCCTTGATTAATGATTCCCTCATCACTTTGGATAAGATAAGGGCATCATATTTGCTTAGTTTAGTTGGAAACTTTCTTAGGTGAGCGAGGACATTGTAATCAACTCTGGCCTGGTCCTCCACAAGCATATCCATGAGTGGAGCATCTTGTTGAGGGGCTTCTTGATCACTAGAACCAATGGCTTATTTTCCCTTATCTTGAAGTGCTACCCTAGGAGGTAGAACCTTGCAACTGCAGAGGTTAACTTTGGTGACCTCTTATGGTAGGTTAACGAAAGATTCTACCTACTCATCAGGCATATCTATAGCTTCTCCTATAAGACCCTCAGAATCAGATGATTCTAAGTCTATCTCAAGAGGTGAACTCATAGTATTCATAAAAGGAAAGTCCATTTCTAAATCAAGAGGATGATCAGAGTTATTATAATTAATTAGACTTTTTAGAGTTTTCTAAAAGAGTAGATCAGACAACCCATCAAAAATGGCACAGATGTAATTCAAACTAGCTTTATTCCTCAATTTCTTGGATTTAAAAGGAGCTACGTAGTAAAAATCTAGTAAAGTAAGTGGGGTGAGGGATTTGATGCCCTCATCCATAGGTACAAGATGTCTACTAGAAGAAGAGCTACAAAGTAGAAGTGTCAAGTAGTACACAATGGAATGGAGGCTGAGCTGGGTGGTGCTACTTGGTTATCCCGAAAGTGTGGCTACTACTCGCCGAAGCTCCACTTTCCCCAAGTTGTCTTTGGCAACTTGCGAACCTTCATTGATGTTGAGGTTTGAGCTACCTCAAGCACCTGCAAGAAAAGTTTCTTGATTTTTGAAACAATCTTTTAGAGATTCTAGATAGAGAGATATCTCAACCTTCTTTTATTTTGAGAGGATCACATGTATCCCCAAGGATTATCCTAACATAACTATATGGTTTCCACTAGATATTCCTTAGAATAACTATAGCACCTCAATTGTAGCTATGCTCAAGCCAATCCTTAAATTAAAGCAATCCTCCAAAATATGGCTTAGCATGTGATTGTAGGGACAAAAGTTTGGATCATTGCTCCTGCCCACTTCCTTTGGCTTTCTAGGCTCGGGTAGCTGAAAATTAGGTTTCTTTAAGAGGTTCTTAAAGATTTTTCTGACTAGCTCGATCTTAAATGAATAAGGTTTGTTTAGTTTATCCAAAAGAGTAGGTGGATGATAGCTACCAGGGGGTTTATGTACCACTGTTGAGAGTATGGCTGAGGAGGAGGCAAGGCCGTGTGGAGGTGGCTGGGGATGGCCTGTGGTGGTAAAGGAGGTGGAAGTGATGGCTATGGAGCTCGAGGTCTCATGATCCTTGGCTGGTTGCTTCCCCTTGTCCAATGTTGTTACTACCCCTGGCTTCTTTTCATAGACCTTCTAACTTTGGCTTTGATGATTGATCTTGGAAAGGCAACTATTTAGTCTCTCCTTGTAAACTAGCAGCCTTGTTGATTAGCTTCTCAAATATCTTGATGGTAAAACATTTAAGCATGAAAGCGACCAGGCCATGAATATTCTTTAGTAGAATTTCAATAGCATGCTATTCAGACATCTGCAGTTTGCATTTCATACTTAAATTGCACCATCTAAGAATATAATCAATGAGGGACTCACCGGGGTATTGTTGTGCTACAATAAGATCACCCACAGTTACCCATTGCTGAGCTCTAGGAAACCTCGTAACAAAGAGCTGCTCCAACTCAACAAAAATCTTCACTGAATCATTGGGGAGTTTAGCTTACTAATCAAAGGCTATACCCGCTAGGCTACTGACAAAGAGATGGAATAATAGTGCATCGCTGCCACCAATGTTACAACAGCTAGCTCTGAAGTGCACTATATGCTGGCGAGGGTTCCCGCTGCCATCAAAGATCTTGAAAGAAGGAGGCACAAAACCCTTAGGATATTGGATATCATTGAATTCCTTTGGGTAGGGTCTACCTTTTGGAATTAATGAACTACCTCGGGCTTGCGCTACTGCTTCTCTCACTTGTTGTTCAACCATGAGCTTGATATCTTTTTTCTATATAGAGGTGTTGTCCACTACCACCCTATACAAGCTAGTGTGGCTCTACTCTACCGGAGGTGAACTTTTGGGTTGATCCAAGACATGCAATAACTCAAGCTAGCCAGTCTCCGCAATGGTAGGATATGTTGCTGGGGCTTGATTCTGAAGTGCTAGAACTACCACTAGTAAATCTTTGAGCCTCTTTCCCATCTTATCAATCTGCTCATCCTTTTATTTGAGTTATTGAAGGAGGTGTTGGGTCGAAAAGCTGTGTCATCCTGTTCGGCTACAACACCTTCCAAACTCTGGTGATCTCGAAGGAGAGAACCTTTGGTATCAACCATATGCACCTCTGTTGAGTCTTCCAATAAATCATCGTCATTGGGATCAAATCTAACCATCTCTTCCTCTAGGTCAGACCAGTCATACCCTAGGATTTCCTTCTTCTCAATGAGATAATGCGCTATGATTTCATCCAAGGAGAGGTCCAACTATGCAGGCACAAATGCTCGTCGCTGACCGATGGTGGGATCATGTTCATGAACAGTACATATAACCTCCCTTACTACTGAAATACTGATCTTGTGAGGGCTACAATCACTAGAGGATGCATGCTCATGGTCAACCGGTGGAGTACTTCTCCGAAGGATCTATCGACATAAGACAAAACCTCTCCCCTCTACTGCTGCTACATCCATGATCTATTGAGGTGGTGGTGGTGATGGCACTACTACAATGCTATGAGGTTGCCACTCCCTCTTCCCCGCAACTGAAGTAGGAGGTCGAGCAGGAGAGCTTGGCCTTGCCTCAGCCATCGACATGGATGAAATGGGATCTCTTAGCCATAGCTAGATCACCAATTGGGCTTTCTTTTCCCCTGATGTTATATTCATGGCTTTAGATGAAACTATGAAAGATAAGACCTATACTGGTGATGGAAGACATGGAGTGGAGCAGTGTGATGGAGACAACACTGGCTCCCTCTATTTGGGAGCTCTCCTCCCATGGTAGGTAGTACTGTCAATAGAGTACTATAAGTGTGACCGGCTCAGGTAGCATGCTGATCGGAGAAATCTATGAGGGTGGAGGCTGCTGACTACCTGGTGTAGTGTACCTTCGCCTCTCTCTGTAAGTAATATGAACTAATACATGGGCCTCTCTGGCCCTCTCATGGTGGATATGCTTGCCCACACTACGAGGAATAACTGATCATAAATCAAATTGGGCACCCAACTCTGACCGTCTGTAAGCCCCACCAACTTGGCGCATAACTATCCTGAGGTCGACATATGACCTCCTCATATCTCTGGTAGGTGCCTCATATTGAACTATAGGTGGAGGTGACATTATAATCCTCCTAACATCTTCCTCTCCATCAAATCTGGAAAAAGGATGAAACTTATTCTGTATAATCAGAGGAGAAACTACCCTAAGTGACTCATCTACTATAACTTGAGAGAATGCCTCCATCTCCTTAGCGATGTGCACATGATGTCACTTGATCTTGCATCTCTTATTGCAGCATTGAGTTCTGCTAAGTGGAGTAATACGGGAACTAGATCCTATCTCAAATGTAAGGGAGACTATCCCTAAAGCTAGGGTATCCTTCCCCTTGGAGGAAGCCAATGAGTGGGTACCTGCATCAGTATTAATGGGAACAACAACGACGGCACTAGAACTGTATGTTGGAACCTCCATCGCCTTCCTCCTCAGTGAGGGAAATTCAGAATCTGAAGGCATCTCAACAAGGATGATTGGCTTATACCCAGTCACCACATTCCTATTGACGGTGGTGCGGGTTACCCCCTCACAAGTGATCCTAGCCCACTCGAATCCTCGGCCAAAGTGTATCAAATGAGAAAAATTAGTTTGTCGGAGGTTGGTCCGATCCAAGGAATAATCTATCCCAAAGGAGAAAGTGAACATATACTTTTGAGCATCCATTTACTGTACTGAACTTGAGAAAAAGCTGACTGAGACTAAACTGGAACTCTGCAATTATTGGAAATAAACTCAAATCAGATTTTTTATTTTGGTATTCTATTGACTTTTTGAATTTGATTTAGAATTTGAACCCACACTCAACAATTTGAATGTGTTAAGTGGGGTTCATTGAATTTAGAGAGATTTGAATGAATTGGAGAAGAGATTTTTAGTTTAGAATCCACTTTCAACAAATTTGTGTATGTTGGAAATGGATTCAAATATTTTGAGGATATTTTTTATGCTTCCATTGGTTCATATTTGAATTTTATTTTTATGTTTGGGGACCCTTTATTTAACAAATTGAATATGTTAAATAAAGGGTCAATTGATTTTGTTTGGGATTGCTCATTTAGCAAATTTGGGTATGCTAAATGAGTTATTTGAAAATAATTTTCTTCTTTTGCTTATTTGCCCATGATGCGAATCATGCATGAATTTGAAAATGGTGTCTTTACTTAGCAAATTTATGTATGTTAAATAAAGTCCAAATGTATTTGATTCTTTGTTTTGATTTTTAAAAATGAGGTCTTTACTTAGCAAATTTGGGTATGCAAAATAAAGGCCAAATGTGTTTGATTTTTGATTTTTGAAAATGGAACCTTTACTTAGCAAAGTTGTGTATGCTAAATAAAGTTCAAATTTGTTTGATTTTTGTTTTGATTTTTGAAAATGAGAACTTTACTTAGCAAAATTGTGAATGCTAAATAAAGTTCAAATGTGTTTGATTTTGATGTTTTAATTTTGAAAAGTGGGATCTTTACTTAGCAAATTTGGGTATGCTAAATAAAGTCCAAAAGTGTTTTTGGTTTTGATATTTTGATATTTTCAAAATGAGAACTTTACTTAGCAAATTTATGTATGCTAAATAAAGTTCAAATGTGTTTTTGGTTTTGATGTTTTGATTTTGAAAAGAGGGATCTTTGCTTAGAAAATTTGTGTATGCTAAATGAAAGATCCAAATTTATTTTGAAAAATGAAACTCTCATTTGACAAATTTGGGTATGTCAAATGGGAGTCAATCATGTTTTATTTTTTTCAAAGATGAAATTTTTTGTGTGTATTTATTATTTTTTTGAAAAGATGGTAATTCCAACTTAACACATGGGGAATGTGCTGAGTGGAATTTCAAATAGTGTGATTTTGTTTTGGAAATGAAACCTCCATCCAAAATTTTTGGATTTATTGAATGAAGAGGTTTTTCTTCAAATTTGTAATTTTTGAAAAGAAGAAACTCCAACTTCAACATATGTGAGATATATATTGAATGGAGTTTCAATTTTATGATATGATTTTATTTGGGAATGAAATATTCATTCAATAAATTTTGGTATATTGAATGAGAATGTTCAATTTATGCTTTTTGAATAATGATTTTGATTATGGTTTTGAATGAAATCTTCATTCAATAAATTTGGGTATATATTGAATGAGGATGTTCAAATTTTTGTTTTTTTGATTTTTTTTTGAAAATGAGCAATACGTAACCGA
>CM038222.1:52957851-53000351 GCA_021442155.1 Cymbidium sinense
CGTTCGGTACGTATTGCTGGCATTCACTATGGCGATATCAATGGAGTCCCACTTATTCTAAAGTTCCACTTCATGGAAAGTTTTAAAGAGATTAAAGCATGTAATCAGGGTTTTTGGATGCATTCTTCTTCTCTAAGTTCCTCACCAAGTACTCCATGGGCTATCATCGACGGTAATAATAATCCCCAACTCCATGCGAAATTCTTCTTGAACATAGAGTAAAGCTTCCTCATAAAACAAAGCGACTTGCTTAGAATTGGACTACTCTAAGGAACAATTCTTTGGATACACTTGAAGTCTTCATCATGTTCATTTGGCCATGTTTCCATCACCTTCTCCAATCCCAAGAAACAATCTGTCGAACTTGTTGGTTTGAAATACCATGACACACGCTGTTGTGGCCTCCTCTGAGTTGACAAGATGCCCATACAAAATTTATCTTTGTTGAATCACGGTGGACCATTTACGCCTAATTTTGTAAAGTTGATAGCGAGCATGATCATTGCCCTCCTCTAGCATGGCGGACAAGCATCCTCACTCATCCTCGTCACATTTGCTCATGCATGCATAGAATAGCCCTTGAACTCTCTTGTTACTACTAAAAATGGACCTTGGAGGGGCTTTCTTTGAGATATGCCATTGGCACAACCTATGGCATTATCGCGGTAGTACATTCTCGATAGCTCTATAGCGATCTTGATCGGTAAATATCGTTATAGGATGCCACCACCCATCAGCAGAAGAAATGCGGAATAACCATGTGAATGACTCGATGGTCTCTTAGACAAAAGGCTACTCAGAATAAGGCGTTTTGCCAATGATGATTCACTCCACAGTGGGGCAGACAAGATTATATTTATTGAGTAGATAGGTAGTATCAAAATTATCACATCCCAAACAATCAAATTCAACCCTAGACATACCATTGCTCCAAAAAAACTCACCAGCAATCAGCGCATCAACACGAACATCCCATGTACAAACATCTTGTCTTTGCTTTCTTGAGCATTTGTATTAATTTTGCTATCACCATTGACCTTCTTTGGATGAAATTGAAAGCATCTCTTTTTGTGAATCAATATTCTCTACCCACAACTTCCTGGGTTAGATAGGCAGCAGCGTCGGTTACTTATCGACCTCTGTCATCGTCTTCAAAGCGATGCCTTCTCATTGATGCATTGCGATCGAGAAGATCAGATCACCGATCTTTGCCAATGAATGATTATGGCTCTATATATTTTTTAACCGAATTCCCCTCAAATCCACACGAGAATATCATGGACAACTCCTTGTATCGGTTTAAATTTTGTTATATGGTTTTATTGGAGTTTTCGACACTTTTGCACGAAAATCTTTCGATTTCAATTTCTTAGAATTTGATAACTTGTATGGTCTTTTAACACGAAGCTTTGATGTGCATAATCACGATAGTGCATAAGCCGGTTTCATTATGCCTGGTGGAGAATTTCCCAAATTTGGGTCATTAGATAAAACAACTTCATCATCGCATTGCTCATTCACCATTCATCTGAAAAGAGTCAGATAGTTCACGAATAATAGAAATAGATGAAAGCAGTACAGAGCATAGAGTACAGTTAGTCAGTGAACACAAAAATACCAAAAAATCGTTGAGCAACCGAATTGACCATTAAATTTTAATTACCATGATCAGAACTACGAAAATGAACCAAATGGACAAAATCATACAGAGGGTATAGAATGCAGAGGAGAGTATAGAAGGTACAGAAAGTATAGATATACAGAGAATTACGAGAATACATGAGAGAACATAGAGTACGAATATAGAGTACATGAAGTATAAGATAGAAGGTATAGAGGTATAAAAGGTATAGCCTAGAGGTACAAGAGTATAGGCGAATCTGAGATGCAGGAGAATGCAGTCTGAGATGAATATAGAGGTTAGTATAGAGAATGCAGAGATCTGTCAGAAATCTCTCTAAAGTCCACCTCATTGATTGGGATTTAGTTACCATGATCGAACAACAGCTTCTGAGAAACAAAGCGGAAAAAAATGTCTACGAAAGTCTGAGAGAGTACATATGTAAATAAGCACTAAAAAAATCAATACCAATTTCCTCACGAAGGATTACGAATATGTTTTCTCCGACAGACAAAAAATTGATGAAAAAATAATATGAATTGGTCACAGAGAGTATCAAAGCAGTTCGCACACAAAGTCTATGAAGAACTCAATGTAAATACAAATAAATAATATGTCATTTTACATATACAACTCCTTAAAAGATTCGATCCATTTTATTTACATCATCGCTATTTCCTCAACGCCTCCATTTCGATTCATTCTCCTTTTTCATAGCTCTTTAGTAATGCTCTATCGGTCAGAATAAAAAAAATCCATAAATGAAGATATTTTAAATTTCTCGCATATACTCATTCCATATTTGGTCGGCGAACTAAACCGAAAAATAGCGCGTTTAGATCTTCGCGTCATTTTTTGCGTTTATGTGCACGCGTCGTCATCCGATTAGTCGCGTAAAATGCATGACTTAATATTTCCCCGAAGGAGGACTTTCAAAATATTTTTTGTAGAACAAAAATTACAATCATCACAACCACATGCAGTTAAATCATGCAAAAGTAAATGTAAGTGATTTTTAAATAGAGCCAAAACCCAATTACATTTGCTTCATATCTGATATTTATGTCATGATTTTTAAATACCACTGATAACAGAAAATTCAAAAATACATAAATTAAATCTTATAATAATAAGAAAATTTATTTTAAAAGATAATTAAATATATCTTTAAATTTATAAATTTAAATTTGTTATATTATTTTTTTCTTTCAAAAGAATATACAAATTAATCATTATAAATAAATTATATTCACTATAATAAGAATGCTAGAATTCCTAAAATTTATTATATCTTTATTTATCATGCCTTCTAATTATTGCAAATTAACTTCCATTGTGAAATCGCTCTAATATCATTTGATTAAAACCATTATAAATATTAATCTCAAATCTCTTGTAGTCTTTGTGAAGTTTACATATTATACTTAAATTTCTCAATATAGTGAACATTTCTTTTAGCTCTATCGATTATGGAGGAATGTTCTTTGACAAAATTAATATAAATCTTAATTGTTTTGTAGTGGATCTTTATAAAGTAGATAAAATCAAAACCACCAAATAGTAAATGTAAAATTAGCACTATTTTTTATCACTTCTTCTCATTAGAAGAGAAAAAAAACATAACAAATTTTTCCCTAAAGAAAATAATGATTAAAGAAATTTAATGGGAAAATGGTTTAAAAGAACATTTATTCAACTTATATTTCAATAAAATATTTTAAAGACAATATACTTTGAAAAAGCCTAAATCATAAAACCAATTGAAAACAAGAATTTTTAAATGTTCCACTTATGAATAAGCAAGTGAGGGTCATGATAAAACTTAAGCCAGTGAGATGTTGATGGAAAAAGTATTAAAATTTTTTAAAATACTTATTGGTAAACATACCAAGTACCTCAAGATTACTAGTTGTTTGATCTTTGAGGAATATTGAAATGACTTATCGATAAAGTTCACTCTTCTTCTTTTCACTTTTTATACGGAAACAAATGACAAAACTACAAGATCATCTATGATGATTTATAATGTTCATTGTATATTTATGAGAGTCTACGGATCATCATTGACCATGAAGATCTTTTTTCAAGCCAGATAATATACTTTTATTTTTTTATCTTCACTTCATATTTAAGCTGATTATATGGAGAAGATAGAAAGATGATGGCGGAGGATTGAGTAGCTTTTTTTTTGGTTTTTGAGAGATTGCACAGGAATTTCTTCTTTTATTTTCCTTAGAGTAGTGACATGAATGGAAAAGGATAAAGCAGATGTGGCTTTTGGAGTGTATGGATCCATGTGCTAATCAGAGAGATAAAATATTTGAGTCGGCGTAGCTTTTTTCAATCGACATATGTTTTTTCCCCATTTTATGATTAAGCGGCAATCCATTTTGAGGCGTAAATGTCGATGGCGTGATACGGTTATACATCGCGACTTCGTTCTCGGAGAAGAAGAATGAAAACATTCGTTGACATTCCTTCGAATTTTTCTGCTAATTTGATGATCGTCAGGACGTCCTTATATATGAAATTGTGGGTATTATAGGTATTTGAGTATTTACATGCATTCGAACTTGAATGAATTTAGGTTTACTCTGTTCTTCGGTATCTGAGTGAAAGATTGGTATTTTTTTATATGTTATTTTGTATCGTACTCTCTTTCTCTTTGGAGAGTCGGACCTCTTTGATCTTTTCAGTTTTGCCAACTCCTTATGATTATGTTTAGAACATTATGGAAGCATTTGATGGCGGTTTGTGGTTTAGGTGGTTTAGTGCATCGTACTCTGTGTACCTCTTTGGAGTGGACCTCTTTGACCTTTTCAGTTTTTTTTTTTGCCAACTCTTATGATTATGTTTAGAATATTACAAAGCATTTGATGGGTTTGGGTGATTTGGTGGTTTAGTGCATCGCCCCTCGTACCTCTTTGGAGAGTCTGAATCATTTTGACCTTTTTTTGCTTTTTTGCCAACTCCTTATGATTATTATAGGGCATTGCAAAGAAAGCATTTGATGGCGGTTTTGGGTGGTATTTTGCATTTACCGTGTACCTCTTTGGAGGTACAATCAATTTTGACATTTTCCATTTTTTCCAACTCTTTAAATTATGTTTACATTATAATGGAAGCATTTGATGTTAGTTTGGGTGATTTTTGGGTGTTTTGCATGTACTGTACCTCTTTGGAGATGCACCTCTTTTGATCTTTTTTCAGTTTTTTTTGCCAACTCCTTATGATTATGTTTAGGGCATTAATGGAAGCATTTGATGGCGGTTTGTGGTTTTGGGTGGTTTAGTGCATCACTGTGTACCTCTTTGGAGATACCTTTTGATCTTTTTTTACAATTTTTCAACTCCTTATGATTATGTTTAGAACATTATAATGGAAGCATTTGATGGCAGTTTGGGTGGTGGTTTTGGGTGGTATTTTGCATTTACTGTGTACCTCTTTGGAGTATAGATAATTTTTGACCTTTTTTATTTTTTTTTCCTTATGATTATGTTTAGAACATTACAAAAGCATTTGATGTAGTTTGTTTGGGTGGTATTTTGCATGTATCAGTGTACCTCTTTGGAGGTGAAACCTTTTGATATTTTTTGTTTTTTTTTGCCAACTCCTTATGATTATGTTTAGAATATTGCAAAGCATTTGATGGCGGTTTGGGTGGTTTGGGTGGTTTAGTGCATCGTACCACTGTACCTCTTTGGATAGACCCTTTTGATCTTTTTTTTTTTTGCCAACTCCTTATGATTATGTAGAGCATTATATAATGGAAGCATTTGATGGATTTGGGTGGTTTGGGTGGGTATTTTGCATTTGTACCTGTGTACCTCTTTGGAGGTACTGAGATCATTTTGACCTTTTCAATTTTTTTGCCAACTCCTTATGATTATGTTTAGAACATTGCAAAGCATTTGATGGTAGTTTGGGTGATTTGGGTGGTTTTTTGCATCACATGTACTGTGTACCTCTTTGGAGTGAGTCATTTTGATCTTTTTTCCATTTTTTGCCAACTCTTATGATTATGTTTAGAGCATTATAATGGAAGCATTTGATGGCGGTTTGGGTGGTTTGGGTGGTATTTTGCATTTGTACCATGTACCTCTTTGGAGGTCTGAGATCATTTTGACCTTTTCAGTTTTTTGCCAACTCCTTATGATTATGTTTAGAGCATTATAATGGAAGCATTTGATGGCGGTTTGGGTGGATTTGGGTGGTTTAGTGCATATTACCTGTACCTCTTTGGAGGAGTACCTCTTTTGATCTTTTTATTTTTTTCCAATTATGATTATGTATAGGCATTATAATGGAAGCATTTGATGCGGTTTGGTTTTGGGTGGGTATTTTGCATTTACCTGTCCTCTTTGGAGGTGGATCATTTTGACATTTTTCCATTTTTTTGCCAACTTCTTATGATTATGTTTAGCATTACAAAGGAAGCATTTGATGGGTTTGGGTGGTTTGGTGGTTTAGTGCATCACGTGTACCTCTTTGGAGTCTGGACCATTTTACCCTTTTCCATTTTTTTGCCAACTCCTTATGATTATGTTTAGAAATATTATAATGGAAGCATTTGATGTTAGTTTGGTGGTTTTTGGGTGGGTGTTTTTGCATCTATCCTGTGTACCTCTTTGGAGAATTGAGATCATTTTGACTTTTTCATTTTTTTTGCCAACTTCTTATGATTATGTTTAGAACATTGCAAAGGAAGCATTTGATGGCGGTTTGTGGTTTTTAGTTTAGTGCATCAGTACCACTGTACCTCTTTGGAGGTACAAATTTTTTTTTTTCCATTTTTTGCCAACTCCTTATGATTATATTGATTATGTGGAAGCATTTGATGGCGGTTTGGGTGGTTTGGGTGGTATTTTGCATTTGTACCACATGTACCTCTTTGGAGGATATCATTTTGACCTTTTTCCATTTTTTTTGCCAACCTTATGATTATGTTTAGAACATTGCAAAGGAAGCATTTGATAGCGTTTGGGTGGTTTACGGGTGGTTTAGTGCATACCCTGTACCTCTTTGGAGGATCTTTTGATCTTTTTTTTACAGTTTTTTTCAACTCCTTATGATTATGTATAGAGCATTATAATGGAAGCATTTGATGGCAGTTTGGGTGGTTTTGGGTGTGTATTTTGCATTTGTACCTGTACCTCTTTGGAGAGGGTCATTTGTCCTTTTTTCAATTTTTTTTCCCTTATGATTATGTTTAGAACATTTAAAAGGAAGCATTTGATGGCGGTTGGGTGGTTTTAGTGGTTTAGTGCATCGTACCACGTGTACCTCTTTGGAGGTACAGATCAATTTTGACCTTTTCAATTTTTTAACTCCTTATGATTATGTTTAGAACATTGCAAAGGAAGCATTTGATGGCGGTTGGGTGGTTTTGGGTGGTTTAGTGCATCACTGTGTACCTCTTTGGAGTGACCATTTTGACCTTTTTTTCATTTTTTTTTTTATATATGTATGTTTAGAACATTTAAAGGAAGCATTTGATGATTTGCTTACGGTGGTTTAGTGCATGACTGTATCTCTTGAGAAGCAGACCATTTTGATAAACTTGTCTTGAAGTTAACCATGTCCGGGAAAAGGATAACCACGAACTTGTGAGAAATGTGTTGATAATATTTGACATGCTTCTTGATGAAGCCACGACATTTTAAAGCTTCATCTCCATCAATTCATTTACGGCGAAGCATTTCGGTTGCCATGTGATGAACGAGAGGGAGAAGGTTGTTTGGTAGAAATCTCATTGTATTTGTTTCTCATTCAATTCTGAAACTTGAGAATTGGATGGCTCGTTACTGATTGTGCTTGTATATACATTTTCTTACAAATCTATTTTTTGTATATCACAATTGTGGCATCGAATTGATTGCTTCGGATGATATAGATAGATTCTTTGTCTGGCAGATGCCATTTGGGACTTCTAGTCTCCCATTTGATGTTATTGCATCAAAGATTGAACGAAAGCGGTAGCTACATGAGTGGATTTGTCACTCTTGATGGTATGTTTTATATCTCCATTAATGTGAAATATAATGTCTTGAAGTTCTTGTTTAATATATTCATATAGATATGGTGAGCAGCATCATGCTTGTCATCCCGAACCGCAAAGCCATTATCTTTGCGATGGGCTAAAATAGAGTTCCCAAAATGCTTTCACGGTTTGGGAGGGGCCGGTGACATATAATAATATCACTTAGTTCAAATAAGAATGTATCATTTATGTTGTATGTCTTCAAAATTTTTTATCCTTTTACCACAGTGCGCCTTTCATTCGAGGACTTATTGGAAGGCGAGAATTGGCTCCTTCATTCGAGTCCTCCCCAATCTACATGGGCAGATAGTAGTCCCATTTTAAGTCTCTTGAGCCCCACTCTCCTTATATCTCTCCCGATATTCTCCCGTCAGGTGTTTTACAGCACCTCTGCCGTACCCCATAGCAGACTTTGCGGTGGAGAGGATGTTTGAGGGAAGGACGAGAGAGATATCTTTCCACAACAATAACGAGAGGTTGGATGGGATTTTGGGGTTCTTTGCTCGAGGATGTTATCCAGGCGGTGGTCCTACCACAAATCGGGGAGGTTCTAGGGTCACCAGGAAACTCTTGAGAGGCTACCGGGGCTTCCCAGGATGGTACCCAGGAGACTACCATGTGACCACGAGGAGGGTACAACAGGAAGCTCTTGTGGAGTACCACAGGGAATTCCATTGCAGTTGGATACTTGAGGAAGCCCGTGGAATTGATATAGGAGAAGTTCTTGTGGAGGCCACCACTACACATGTGATGCTCAAACGTAATTGGCGACATTGGCGTGGTGTTAAAGCTTCAGATAAGAAGAGGAAAATTATTACTTCCCTTTCACACACACTTACGAAGTCTCGAGCAAGAAAATGATGTGGTGGCCTCCACTCAGTAGCGGCAGAGTATTAAGTTACTTTCTTTTAAATTTGAGATAATAGAAATAGTCTTTCACTAAGTTTTGTATAGGTTGCACGATGATGCAATAAAGGTCGATGACCCGCATTGTTGTGGTGGAGGAGCATCGGCGAGGTATTAAGTTACTTTCTAAATTTGAGATAATGAAATAGTCTTTCACTAAATTTTTGTATAGGTTATACAGATGATGCAATAAGGTCGATGACCCAATTACTTCGTTGTGGAGGAAGCATCGGTAGAATTAAGTTCTTTTAAATTTGAGATAATAGAAATAGTCTTTCACTAAATTTTTGTATAGGTTAGCACAGATGATGCAATATCGATGACGAGCATCGTTGTGGTGGAGAGCATCATAGAGGTATTAATAATCTCATCTCGATCGAAGTCATATTGCTTCTTCGTCATCACTAAATTATTTTATAGGTTAGCAAAGATGAGCCAATATCGATGACCCTACGCCATTCGTTGGTGGAGGAGCATCATCGGAGGTATGCATCGATTGATTTATTCATAGTGAATGTAGCTCTTCGAGCTTTTGTCATCGCAAGTTGTCATAGGCACTTCATGTTCAGTTCTCGATTTACATCGATGCTCGATCTTATTGACGCGTTGTGCTCCGGTTCAAGGACAAGTAAGTCACTACGTCCTTCATGTATAACTTTCGTTGTTGATCACTTTAAAATATTTATTAATTGGGGGTGATATAGTATGGATATATTTATTGCACGTCGATGAGTTGGCTATCTCTCGATGCACACATTGATGCCTTCTCTTGGCGAAATGCTATTTGTATGAACCATATTTGTACATTTCATGCTTGCATTGGGTATGTTACCGCATGTTATTACGATTGATTCTTGTTTGCTTAGATGAAAGCGTAATGTAATCGTTCTCTTCTTTCTCAAGTTATGCAGTGCGGCGAAGATGGAAAGCAAGATGTTCATCGAGCATATCACTGCGGACAGTGTGGCTGAGTTAATCTTAATGCCAGTTATAGATAATCAGCACTGGACACTCTTGGTTGGACATATTAATCGAGCGGTATTTTATGACTCATTTAAACCAAAAGCATTCTTCGAGATTGTAAGCTTTCAAATTTGGTTCATCTTTATTTTTTTCCGATCCAACTTATTGAAATTTTTTTTCTATTTAGATCAAATTACTTGTTGAAGATCTTTGGGGCTTTTCGGCGATCCGAGAAATGGTCGACATAGTGAGTGGGATACCGTCAAGAAAATAGTGTCATTGAATGTTTGTCTGCAAATACATGGAAGCGTGTAAACCTCCAGGGGACAACGGATTGGCCAAAGATAATGAATATATTTAGAATGAGTTAACACGTACATTTTGTTTGGGACTTAAAATCCAAAGTGAGAACAATATTATTTTGTTCGATATAGGATTTTGTTTAATGCTGTTGGTGGCTTTGAAAGAATTTTTTTTTTTTTGAAGTGCATGACACGGGATGATATTTTACTCACTTTGTTTAACTTCTCCTCTCATCTCATATAGTTGAAGTGCATGGACACGGGATGATATTTTATTACCTTTGAAGACTTTGAAGTGCATCATCGGTGAAGCTCCCAAATAATTCAAGAGCTCTTCTTCAAATCGTGAAGAGATAAATGTGAGAACTCATCCTCTCTCTCGTTCTACTTCAACTTCTCCTCGGGCAAGTCACACAAGAAGAAGAAGAAGACTTGGCATGGAGGTGAATGCAATAAAGAGTGATTTTGCCATAAAGTGTGATTGCATTGTATATTTTCCTTGAATATGGAGCATTTCCTTGTCATGAATAGTGATTCTACATTGTATATTTTCACATATGATATGGATCTATTTGTATTTGATAGTGATGATTGATAATTCTCGTTTGATTCTATGAGATGGATCATAAAAATAACTTTTCAAAATAAATGTTTAGGTTTTACTTCTTGAAATGGCTCATTATTTGTTTTATGATTAATGTTAAATATCTTTAGTTGATGTGTAGTTATATACGTGATGATTTAATGAAGTAGTGTGGTTTGTTCTATATATACTTTTATATTTTTGATTGTGAGGTAAATGTTGATTAGTAATTCAATTTACTAGGATAGATGTTGCTTAGTTGTGCTTAACATACTTTTTTTCTCACTTTGAACATATTTATGAGCTAATTTATGCTTTGTCACATTAGATTGGTATTGGATGACAATGATTAATACATTTGGAGTGGGGCTTTTTTGATTAAATCAAAATCAATCATTGATTTGAACAATTATATAAATTAAACCTCTTATGAATCTATTCAGTTTAAGAAAACTTCATTTTATGGTAACTCAAAATATTGAGAATTTCTATTATTCATGTGCATATATATTTTAAATTTTAGATATTAGTTCAATGATTCAAGAAGTTATATATAATAAATTTTTATTAATTTATCGCTTTGAGGCTTAATTTATTGATTTATAATTGTTTATAATAGATTATAATATATCCTTTGTAAAAAAAGATCAAAGAGGTTACCCTCCAAAGAGGTACACATGATGGATGCAAACATCCACCCAAAATCACCCATCAAATGCTTCCATTATAATCTTCTAAACATAATCATAAGGAGTTGGAAAAAATGAAAAAAAAGGTCAAAATGGATACCCTCAGAGGTACAGGAGATGCAAATACTAAACCACCAATCACCAAAATGCCATCAAATGCTATTATGTTAAACATAATCATAAGGAGTTGGCAAAAAAACGCAAAAAGGTCAAAAGGTTTGTACCTCAAAGAGGTACAAATGCAAAATACCCACCCAAAACCACCCAAACTGCCATCAAATGCTTCCTTTGCAATGTTCTAAACATAATCATAAGGAGTTGGCAAAAAAAGGAAGAGGTCAAAAGAGGCTGTACCCTCCAAAGAGGTACATAGGGTCTGAT
Source organism: Cymbidium sinense (assembly GCA_021442155.1). Lineage (NCBI taxonomy): Eukaryota > Viridiplantae > Streptophyta > Magnoliopsida > Asparagales > Orchidaceae > Cymbidium > Cymbidium sinense. The sequence continues at coordinate 52,969,337 of CM038222.1, forward strand.
GCACTAAACCAAAACCAATGCCATCAAATGCTATGCAATGTTCTAAACATAATCATAAGGAGTTGGCAAAAAAAACTGGAAAAAAGGTCAAAATATGTACCCTCAAAGAGGTACACATACAAACCACCAAAACCAAGCGCCATCAAATGCTTCCTTTGCAATGTTCTAAACATAATCATAAGAGTTGGCAAAAAAAATGGAAAAAAGGTCAAAATGGTTTGTACCCTCAAAGAGGTCTGGTCACTAAACCATCACCCAAACCGACATCAAATGCTTCCTTTGCAATGTTCTAAACATAATCATGGGAGTTGGCAAAAAAAAAAATGGAAAAGAGGTCAAAAAGAGGTCTACCCTCAAAGAGGTACCGAGTGATGCTAAACTACCAAAAACCAAATTGCCATCAAATGCTTCCTTTGCAATGTTCTAAACATAATCATAAGGAGTTGGCAAAAAAATGGAAAAAAAAAATGGTCACCCTCAAAGAGGTAGTACGAATGCACTAAACCACCAATCACCCAAACGACATCAAATGCTTCCTTTGCTGTTCTAAACATAATCATAAGGAGTTGGCAAAAAAAGGAAAAAAGGTCAAAAGCTGTACCCTCCAAAGAGGTACACAGAGATGCACTAAACCAGAAAACCACCGCATCAAATGCTTCCTGCATGTTCTAAACATAATCATAAGGAGTTGGCAAAAAAATGGGAAAAAAGGTCAAAATGTGCACCCTCAAAGAGGTACAGGTGCAGAAATCTAAACCACCAAATCACCCAAAGACATCAAATGCTTCCTTTGCAATGTTCTAAACATAATCATAAGGAGTTGGCAAAAAAATTGGAAAAGAGGTCAAAAAGAAGTACCTTCAAGAGATACAGTACGATGTACTAAACCACTCGCCATCAAATGCTTCCATTATAATGCCTAAACATAATCATAAGGAGTTGGCAATAAAAATTTGGAAAAAAAGTCAAAATTGATCTATTATTGGTACATATTTATCGTCCATGATTACAATTTCCATAGCAGGATTAACTCATTCACTATGCTTAAAGAGCTACAAACACGTGTCAAAATCTCTTATCGAACCAATCAAACCGGATAATGTCATGTATCAAAATATTTTCACGAGATAATATCCATCATCGGCTTAGTGTACCCTTGTTGATTATTATCATTGTGGAGCTCGAGTTAAATTCGCATGTAGAACATCGTAGTTGATACTCTTCTGACATCGATCTGATATTATGCGTACCTCGAAAACACTTTGGCATAGCGAGAGAAAGGTGATGCAACTTGTGAGGAAGCACCTTATGCTATCGGTAGTTTGGTTTTAAACCAAAAAAAAGTAGAAGGGTTTGAATTAATAGCAATATTTAAAATACCAAAAGTATAAGTAGAATTACTCTTGGCTTTCTTGGATCTCTCCCAATATCCTTAAGCCTTGAGTTGGAAACACCTTTACGTTGCTTAACGGATCTTTAAGATGTCTTTTCCCTTATGTCATGGTTAACTTCTTCTTCCTAACGCTTTGTCGGTTGGAGGAATTCCACTTATTATAGAATTGACATCATCATATAGTTTTTAGGGATCAAGCATATAGTCCTAACTCTCTTATTGCCACGTACGGCTTATTTGTCATATCGACTTATGTGGTTCGGAAAATAATGCGAAGCATTTCCATCAGGCTCTCTTAATTTTCTGCACTATCATTGTAAATATCCCTCTTTGCTCTAGTAGACCATCGCATCGAAGATACTTGTCAGGAATCACATATTCTAACTAAGAACTCGATAATAACAAAGTAATCCCATCATCTCAAATTTTTTACTACAAGTCACTTCTAGGGTAGTCTGTCGAAATCACTCATGTTTTGGATGCATTTTTATTCTCTAAGTTTCTTACCAAATACTCCATGGTGTCATCGACTTTAATCGATGACAACCCCATGCAAAAATTCTCTTCAAACATAGTGTAAACCTTTCTTGTATAAAACATAGCGACTTGTTTTAGAATTGGTCTTTAACAACGAGAACAATCGATGGTAGCTACACTTGAAGTCTTCGTCATGTTCATTCAACCATGTCTCCATAACCTTTTCCAAGAAATCACTGACGAACTTGTTGGTTTAGATATTCCATGGCATACATTGTTCGTGGACTCACTACGCTGCGTTGACAAGATGCCCATGAATGAGTCCTCGAATGCGGTGGACCACTTGGATCTAATCTTATAAAGCTCGGACAACCAAGCATGATCATGCAAATTGCCTTCTTCTAGCATGGCATACCAAGCCTCTTTAAACTCTTCCTCTCACACTTACTCATGCATTTATAAAATATATCTTATTACTATTAAAGCAATGAACCTTGGAAGGAGCTTTTCTTTGAAATATGCCATTGGCACAACCTATGATATGTATGCAATACAATTTCAATGGCTCTCGCCATAGCCTGATCTTGATCAGTGAATATTGTTATAGGATGTCTGTCATTCATCAACCGAAGTTTGGAATAGCCATGAGAATGACTCAATTGTCTCTTCGATAAAAGGCTACTCAAATAATACATTTTGCCGATGATTCACTCCAACAAGAGGGCACAAAGATTATATTTATTGAGTCGATCTTGTATTAAAATTATCACATCCCCAAAACAATCATTCTATCCTAGACATGCCATTACAAAAAAAAAAACTTACTAAGCAATCACTCATCAATTGCACATCCCATGCAAACATCCCATCCGATGCTTGCTCTCCTTAAACAATCAGATAATGCATTACCATCACCATTTACAATCCTCGATCTTTTCTCTTTCTGAATAAAATTGAAAGCATCTCTTTTGGTGAACCCGATATTCTCTAGCCAACTTCCTCGTTAGATACAATGCATCGTTGCTCTAATACCGACCTCATATTTCTTCAACACGCCTCTTCATTAATGCATCATTGTGATCCAGAAGATGTAGGTCGTGCTCTTAAAGAATGATTATGACTTTCGTATGTTTTTAATCGTCAATTCCCTCCAAATCAAGAGAATCTAATCATGTTTGGACATCCGTTCTTGTATCAACCTTCGGAATTTTGTCAAGTTTTTAGGGCGACTTCTTACCAGCTTTTGCACATAAAAATCTTTTGATTTCAATTTCTTTGAGTTTGGCCAATAGCTAGTATGGTCTTCCCGAAAAATTTGATGTGCATAGTCACGATGCATATATGCCTCCATTTCATTCTACGAGCGATTGGTGCAAGAGTTTCTCCAAATATGGGTCATTATTTGCATTTACAAGCATACAAAATATGTTAGAAAATATGGATGGAAAATACCCAATCACCCAAATTGATATCAAATGCTTTGCAATGTTCTAAACATAATCTAAGGAGTTGGCAAAAAAAAATTGAAAAAAGGTCAAAATGGTCTACCCTCCAAAGAGGTACCAGGTACAAATGCACTAAACCACCCGAAACCAGCGCCATCAAATGCTTCCTTTTGCAATGCCCTACATAATCATAAGGAGTTGGCAAAAAATCGAAAAGAAGATAAAAAAAATTGTACCCTCAAAGAGGTACAGTCAGATGCACTAAACCACCCGAAACCACCAAACCGCCATCAAATGCTTCCATTATAATGCCCTAAACATAATCATAAGGAGTTGGTAAAAAATGGAAAAAAAAGGTCAAAGAGGTCATGTACCCTCAAAGAGGTACAGTCTGATGCACTAAACCACCCGAAACCACCCAAACCATCAAATGCTTCCTTTGCAATGCTATACATAATCATAAAGTTGGCAAAAAAATTAGAAAATAGATCAAAATGGTCACCCTCAAAGAGGTACAGGTCAGAATCTAAACCACCGAAACCACCCAAATGCCATCAAATGCTTCCTTTGATGCCCATACATAATCATAAGGAGTTGGCAAAACTATCAAAAGGTCAAAATGGTCTGTACCCCAAAGAGGTACAGATCTGAATGCACTAAAGAGAATCTAGCAAAAATGATGCTTCCTGCATATATACATAATAAGGAGTTGGCAAAAAAAAAGATCAAAAGGTCAAAATTGATCAGACCCTCCAAAGAGGTACCAGTGCAGATGTAAAATACCCCAAAATCACCCAAATGACATCAAATGCTTCCTTCTAATCATCATAAGGAGTTGGCAAAAAAAATTGGAAAAAAGGTCAAAATGTACCCTAAAGAGGTACAGGTCGAATGCACTAAACCACCCAAATCACCCAAAGCATCAAATGCTTCCTTTGCTACATAGACATAATCATAAGAGTTGGCAAAAAAAAAACTGAAAAGAAGATCAAAAGGTCGCCCTCAAAGAATGGTCTGAATGCACTAAACCACCCGAAACCACCCAAATTGCCATCAAATGCTTCCTTTGATCCAAACATAATCATAAGGAGTTGGCAAAAAAAAACTGAAAGAAGATCAAAAGGTCGTACCCTCCAAAGAGGTACACATGATCACTAAACCACCCAAAATGCTTATTTCTTGCAATGCACATAATCATAAGGAGTTGGCAAAAAAAATGGAAAAAGATCAAAAAAAGGTTTGTACCTCAAAGAGGTAGGTACATATGCACTAAACCACCGAAAGCACCCAAAATGCCATCAAATGCTTCCTTTGATACTATACATAATCATAAGGAGTTGGCAAAAAAAAATGGGAAAAAAAGGGTCAAAATGGTCTCCTCAAAAGGATTACTGAGATGCTAAACCACCGAAACCACCCAAAAATCAAATGCTTCCTTTAATGCTATACATAATCATAAGTTGGCAAAAAAATGGGAAAAAAAGGTCAAAATGGTCATCCCCAAAGAGGTACATCTGGTCTAAACCACCCAACCACCATCAAATGCTTCCTTTGTGCCCTATACATAATCATAAGGAGTTGGCAAAATGGGAAAAAGGTCAAAATGGTACCCTTCAAAGAGTGCAGATGCACTAAACCACAGAAACCACCCAAGCCATCAAATGCTTCCCTTTGCAATGCCCTAAACATAATCATAAGGAGTTGGCAAAAAATTGGAAAAGAAGATCAAAAAGGTCACCTCCAAAGAGGTACAATGCACTAAACCACAACTTGAATGCTTCCTTTGAAACAATCATCATAAGGAGTTGGCAAAAAAAATTGAAAAAAATGTTGTACCCTCCAAAGAGGTACATAGTCTGATGCAAAATAACACTCAAAATTAAATATTAAAAAAAAACATCCAAATTACTTCTAATTGAGTAATGAACATATTCTTTTCGATAGAACAAGAATATCATTAATAGAAAAAAATGCAGAAGCATTAGATGGATTTGTATTTAATACATCCTCGCCTAAAATGGTTGTTATTTTCTCCATCTTCATGGTTCTTTTGTAAAAAAGGAAATGAGATTTTTATCTCTTCTCATTTCGTTTCTTGGAAAAAATAACCAACCCTAAATCTGCCATATATTTCTTTTAAATTCCTCCCATTGAGCGTTCAAGCGTCGCCGGAAATTTGTATGCTAGTCCGTTAATCATCATGTTTCGGTCGGGCCAGCGTCGTTATCTCCCTCCGTTAATTAACGGGAAAAATTGACACATGTCAGGATTGAGTGCATAAAGCCACTGGTCGTTTATCTTGAGAGAGAGAGAGGAGGGTTTTTTGGCTTCAATATTTGATAAGGCTTAATTAAATGAGATGGTATGGAGAAGGTGATATGGCGCTTTATTAATGGGAGGTTGAGGATGGGATGGTGGCTAATTCGAAGTGTTGAATGGATATAATTGATAATTAAATAGATTTATTTTAAAATATATTTAATTTTGATAAAATTTTAAACTGAAAGTCAAATTATCAGTATTTTTCTACATTCAATCAATGACGTAGTACATTTAGCATTGAGGTCGCTTGATTTAAAGTCTCAAATCGATTTCAATTCAAAATGCGATATCGCACCGCTGTTTTGACTCGTCAAATCGTGACAGTCTCATTTGATAGATTTTAACTTTTTGAAGCTAATAACATAATCAATTTCAAGAACGAAGATAGTTTATGCATTCGCCTCCAACTCGATAGATGTAGGAATTAAATCAACTCGATTAGTCAATCAAATGCAAGATGTATATTTTGATTAATTTCTGATGTTCTGATCACCTAGTTAGTTCTTAGATCATTTGAACTAATTTTACGTCAATATATTTTAACTTTGATTATATATGCGATGCCCATCAAATTTGTCTTGTAGCTTGACTCCACTTATGTGACATACATGAAGTCAACATACATGTGCATGAAATAGTTCTCCTTCCTTCTTTCTAAGTAGCTTGGCCATTTCATGACACAATTTGGCCATGTTTTGAGTTCATTATTATCATTTCAAATCTTTCTTGATAATGATTGAAGAGTGGAATTACTTTTTTAGTGGAATTACTTTTCAGTGGAATTGACAAAATTAGTGAAATCTATCAAATGCTATGAAAATATGGAGATTTTAATATAATTTTTGAGTAATTGTTGTATTTTTGGGACTCTTGCCTTTGTCCTTGATTTTCGATGCTAAACTTGAGAACTATTGCAGCAATTCTTCTTTTGATTATCTTATGTTATTAAATTCTTGAATGGTGATGTCGGCATCCATAGATGAGCTAAATATTCTTGATATAGTGATTCGAGGTTTGCTTTTTTGATCAATTTTAATCTTTATTATTATTTGTCTATTGGTAATTTGCAATATGTTTCAGCTTTACCAATTTCTCTTTTGGAAGCTCTCACTTTTTGACTTATGGCTTCTTAAACAGATCTCCAGTAGTTGAGGTAGCAAGCTTTCTCTTAACATCTTTGATACTTGGATATATATCTTCTAAACACACTTTCCCAAGCATCTCCGGTAGTTGAGGTAGCAAGCTTGAAAGCTTAGTGTTCTTCTCGAGCATGTGAATGATTTGATGCATCTTGATATGGACAGTGACCTCCCTAAGTAATAGGTTATGAGCATTAAAATCTCTCTCAACTTGGGAGGCGATAAGCTAAGAGTCAGTGTAGATCATTAGGTTTTGAATTTCATAATCATTGGCAAGCCTTAACCCTACGATGAAAGCCTCATATTCAGCCACATTATTAGTTACAAGGAACTTTAAGCGAAGTACATACTCTAAGGTGTCTTGTCAGAGAGAAATAAGCAAGATCCATGCCCTGACACCAACGTTTTCTGAAACTCCATCAGCATATCAACATAGAGGGTCCATTGAAAAAATGAAAGGGGTGTAATAAATAGCTCGTTTGAGTAGATGATCAACTATAAAGACTTCGTACTTGAGACTTTATGTGCTTGGTAGAAAATGAATGTCAAACTCTCCATTCTGAATACAGATTAACCTTCAATGTTTTTGTAAAATGGCCCTCAACGGTAAATGGGTATAAAACAATGGTGTAGCTTGGAAGTATGTAACTTTTTTAGAAAACTAAAGTTAATGCCATCTTATCTGCTAGTGGATAATGATTTTCTGTGTCAAAGAGAATTTTGCTAGCATAATAGATTGGTCGTTGTATCGCATTTTTCTCTCGCACTAAAATTGATCTTATTGTGTGGGAGGAGACTGCGAGATATAATTATAATATCTCTCCTGAGATAACTTTGGATAGTAAGGGTGGAGATGCTAAATATTCTCTTAGTTACTCAAAAGTAGCTTGGCACTCATAAGTCCACTAGAAATTATTATTTTTACCTCCATTTAATATCTTGAAGAATGACAAGTATTTATCTCCATAATGAGCTAAGAAGCGGGATAAGACGGCAATCCGTTCATTCAAGCATTGAACTTCCTTGATATTTTTTTGGAGGAGTCATATCTTTGAGTATTTTGATTTTCTCTAGATTAGCTTCAACCCCGTTATAGGTGACCATGAACCCAAGAAATTTTCGGCGTAATCCCAAAGTTTGGGTTGGTATGTTATAACGTCGAAGTTAAAGCATATTTAAGTCAAATATGTTGTGATTCTTCCAAGTTTTACTAATATACATCCACATCCATTGTGTGACTTAAGAGGTCTTTAAAACCTTATTCAAAGCGGTAGCACCGTTTTTGTGTCATAACTTTAACAATTTAAACCTTTATCTATTTGGAAAGATACGACTTCTTCATCCACTGGGTCTATTTTTATTTGGTCCAACGAGAGGAAGATGAAGAAGGGTTTGAAGAAGGAGAAAGACTTACTGGCCAAAGAAGGAAGAAGGGAGTCTTTAATGGATGTTGAAGATGCCATTGGTTTAGCTGTGAGGAGTCTTGGAGTGGTTTTGATGGTATTTATAAAATAGAAAGTGCATTGATTTACTTTCTATTTATTTATTTATAAAAATAATATATTTTATTTACAATTATAGTGAGAGATTATTAGATTTCAGAAATATAAAATAGTAAAAATAAAAACAAAGAGGATATGTGGGCATTAAGAAAAGAGGTGATTGGTGTAAATGATAAAAGGCAAGCCATTTTTATTTAATTTATTTATATACAAAATAGGTATGATGAAATAATTCTATTTATCTTATGTATTATTTGAAAGAGCAATTTACTTATAAAAAGTTAAAAAAAATTAAAGTTTTAATTTTGATTACACTTAGAAGCAAAATAATTTAAAATTACTTTTAATGTTTGAATAATTAAATATTAATTTTTATTTGTTATATGCTGGCATGAAAATTTAACTTAATTATATTTTTAAGATTGATTTATCTTATAAATTAATTAAATACTTTTAAAATTAATATTCTCCGACAATATCTATAATTAATTAAAAATTTTGTTGTACTTATCTGAAAACAAACTCAACTGTTTTAATAATTCATTCTTATGAAATATTTATGAAAATATTTTATTGAAAGTTACAATATTTATTTTGTTAGATAATGACTTTATTTTCTCAGTATCACAATATATATATATATATATATATATATATATATATATATATATATATATTATATATATATATATATATATATATATATATTTCTCTATATATATTGTGTGTGTGTGTGTGTGTGTGTTTAATGTGTCTGACAAGAGGCAAATGATGTTTTATAAGGAAAAGATTATGTAATTGAAATTATTTAACAAAGTAGTTTGAATGTAACAAATGTGCCATTCTATTTGATTAAAATATTTATTTTTATTATAAATTTATTGAAATTACAATAATAATGATCCTGAGATTATCTTTAAAAAAAACATTTTTATTTTCAAAATAGGGCTGTTTGGAGATCGAGAATTTAGGTTTTTCTCTTACACGTAATTGCATGATTTTTTTTTTTGTTTGTTTGTTTAGTACTTAATTATATTCATATTAAATATTGGAGTGGTGACAAAAATTAGTTATAGAAAAGTAATTGGGGTTATTTAAAAAAATCACGGGTTGCATGTGGACACATGACAGCGTTAGATATGACACTTTGGATTGCTTGGAAATGGTGGCCTCACAGCTGTATGTTTAAAAAAAGCAGTAGCTCATTTACATAAATTCACAAAAAAAAAAAAAAACTTTCAGTTGGCTAAAAAAGGCAGTTTTTTTAAATTAAATATGATTAGAAGCTTAATTAAGTAATTAAATATTATTAAAAAAAATTTAAGAAAGTATAGTCTCAAATTGGTGGGGCATGCGTCGATTGATGGCGTGGTTGTCGCGTTAATTGAGTCCCCGACCTATAATTAGGAGTCGATTCGGCGGTTTGTTCGACTTGGCTCCTCACGACTCCTCATTCCTCCATTCTCCAGCTCGGCTCAACATCATCGTCCGTTCTCGCAACATTGACTTCCGGCACCGTCGGTATCTCCAACCCCATTGTCGTCTCCTATTTGAAATAAACTTATTTATCTTGCCCGATGCGTTCTGGTGTTTGACACTTTCCTCTCATATAGCGGGGTTTGGAAGCCAACATTAGCTTCCGACGATTATCCATTTTGTTTGTGGATGTTTCACGTGGATTCGACTTGTTTTGCACATCCCGTTATTTGTAAACTCACGGTAAATCCCTACTTCTATCAATTTATAAAGTAATAGAGTATGTATGGTAGAATTTGAGTAGTATTTTTAGACTTTTGTTTGGGATTTGAGTTGTATGTTTGCGTAGCATTCATTCAGTGTTAAGTAGTTATATAGTTTGTTTGGCAAGAATGGAGAGAGAATTTGCTTCGTTGATCCTTTTCTATGGAGACGAACTGAGTATCGATGAGCAGTTCAATCCAAGTTACGTGGGAGATCGAAATTGTCCAATTAAGGTTCTGCGTCACAGCACCTTACTGGAATTGAATCAATGAATTATGAGAATCTTGCACATTGATCCAGAGTGCCACACAGTCACTCTAATAGGTCATTATGTAGTGGGTGGAAGATTTATAGCGTATGTAATATCTGACGATGACGTTTGCGAAGTTACACTTAACGAAGCTTCCCGTCAGATGTTGGTGTTGTATGTCGAAGTGGAATATTAATATCATCGGTAGATCCGGTAGTATAGATATATCATTACATACCAGATTTCATCGCACAAGCACCTCAGGGGATGCGGCTTTGATGAGTTGATTCCGGGTAGTATATGGTCAACATTTATCGATTATACTTGTAATAATTAATATGATAATTTGTTGCTCAACTTATAAGTTATATGGCGGTGATCTTTGTCATCGTTGGATGAAGTATGTTGCCTGAGTCTTGCGGTCGAAGATGAGTATCGGTATGAGTAGTGGCTCAAGTAGTGAGTGCGGGGATATTAGTGATGATGACTTGTCGGGTTAAACTCGTGTTTGAGAATATAAATCATGTCTGAAAAATCACTCATTTATGATATTGACGGTGAGAGTCATATGTTGTCCCTAGTATGTGGATGTGTGAAACTACTGAGAGAGTGGGACAACGATGTTTACTTTGATGGCCCCATCCAAAGCGCCTAATATATAAAATTGAAATTCCAAATGACTTGTTGAAGGTATGTGTTTTAGTAAGCGAATGCAATTTCTTGTTGGGTGGTGCATAGTAAATAATGTTCAATTCAAAACAATTACCTCTAACGGAAGAACTACATTGTATGTATACGGCATGATAGTCCCTAAAGGCTAAGTGGCGTTTGCATTGTAGCGGCGGCACAGCTTAGGGGTGCTTGGAGAATATCAAGTTGGTGAAAATCATAGATGTGTCAATGCAGTAAGTGCATCAGGTCATCGGCAGTGTAGTTCAAAATTCATAGCGTACTTCATCATACCTGTGATCAGGCACCAGATTGATCTGAAGCCTAGAGAGATTATAGGTAGAATGGAGTTGAAATTCAATGTTAAAGTTTATATATGAAAGCTTGGGATGCAAGTAAGGTAATAAAATAATTACGGTAGGAAGAGTCCATGGGACTCTCGGTCTTTATATGGAATCGGTTTGTAGTACTTTACAGTACGTCTAATTCAATCTATCACGCATTTCCAGAGACTTTTTTGGGCCTTTGGACCTTCAATAATGGGATGGAGTAGCGAGCCGGTGTTGAGAGCGGTACTTTTTTGTTGGGGTATCGTGGTACATTATTAACGTAGGAATGGCGAAATAATGGGTTATTTCCTCTAGCTTTTGCTATTGTGGAGTCCAAGAATGTTAATTTGTGGTTGTGGTTCTCGCTGTGCTTGCATGATGTATTTTTCGTAGTCTTTACTAGACGTTATTTGTGCATAATATCTGATAAACATGCTGGTCTATTACGTGGATGCAAAGAGATTTTTCATGGGCGGCTCGGGCATTGTTTGCCATTTTGCGTGAAAATTTTAAAAAAAGTCACGAGGTTGGGATTGGTGATGTTGAGTTTTATGCCAAAAGATGTATATGGCGGGTATCGCGATGATATTGTGTTCAACGTTTAATGTTAGATATTAAAATGTTAAAGAAAGCGTACAATTGGCTTGTAGAGCGTGACCACGTAAATGGTCCCTTGTAGCGATGGTGGTATGCGTTATGGGACAATGACGGCGAATGCATTTAGTGTTTTAATGGTGTCTGAAAGCAGCGTGGTTTCGATTGAGCTTTAATCCTGCTCTATTACAACTTAGTAGCGCTTGTTCATGAAAGCGGTTATCCTTCTTTTACTGAGAGGAAGTCAGCTTATCTATTTATACTCAAAGGATGTCCACACTGTTTGAAAGGGAGGCTAGGCATTTCCCTGAACCTGTAAATATCAACCCACGTGAGATGCGAGTTTTTTGGAGTCGATCATTGAGTTGATTTCTAGATAATGGCCTCATGTTGTAATTATGGTAAAACGATCATATATCATTGTCCATGTCCACATGTGATTGGTGCATTGAGATTTATGGTTGAACCATCTCATGTGTGTCATGTACTACACTCTGGTATAAGGACATACATAAATGAATTTCATACTCTACCGATCGTTACGATTGGCCATCTCGGTGTAGAGCATGGATTAGTCGCGTTCACCTAACTTTTGCGTCAGGCCGACCTGTGAATAGATTCAAAACAATGGATGAAAATATAGGTAGCGATGGAGAACTTGTATATAGCAATAGTCCTTCTGGTCATCATGCCCTCATAATATTAACAGTCGACGGTATATTTTCTCTTTTACTTATAGGCTGTTAGATTTTACACATAGGATAATGCTTATCTTTCTCTTTTTCGGTTGTCTTGCTTTCTTAGATTTTACAATTTTAACACTATTATATTTGTTCTTTTCGATAAATGCGATGGCGGGAGCGCCTAGGCGTGTGGCGTAGCCATCTTGGGGAGGCCACCCACCATTGGAGCCTACACTGGCGAGGTTCATCTAGCATTGCCTCCCATGGATGAGATTAAGCTCCGATCTTGTAAGTGATTTTTTTTTTTTATTTCTGCGTTACACCTGCTTACCTTTTATTTTGATTAGTGACATTATTTTTTTTTTGCGAGCCGTACTTGAGACCATCACACTTGCTCTTTGAAGAAGTAGCCCATCACGCGTCGACGATTCATCAGGTGGGCTAGGCGGTGGGCTTTGCACTGTGTTAGTCATTCGCTTCATCCGATCATCATTTGTTGACCTTGGTTGAGAGATGGTCTCCATGAACCGATACCTTCCACCTGTAGGTGAGATGACTTTGATGCTCGGGGCGTGGCGATGATCCGGGACTACGGGTTGATGGGCCACTATCATAGGCGTTATGATTGGCGAGGAAGAGATACACGCGCGATTATTCGATGATTTGTTGGGGCGACACCCACGGATGTATCATGATCCGATCATCGGTCGACATTGGATGGGTCTGCTGCAGCGGAACATGCATGCCAGCGAGGTGGCTCGGTGGACTTTATAGATTCATACACGGTCGAGCGGAGGAGTTCTTCCACTTGTGTGCTTATATTTTATTTGATTGGTACTTCTTGCACGATACTTAGTTGGTCCACTGCAATATTTACCACTCACGGATGACATTCCTTTAGCATGATGTCTATGGGTGGAGCGGTTCTTCATCTATATAGGAGGTCAGGTTGGGCTAACATGGCTGATTCTTTTTGCCTCCTTGATTTGGGCTTGGGAGCATATTCATGTGCGACTCTACATGTTCCATATCTGCTTAAGCTTCTTTGGTCTCGGCGTTGGTTTGAGTATGTGTTGTTAATTGTACTTTCAAATTATCGCTTATATATATGTTTAAACTATTTTCTTAGATGGAATGAAAGTATATTCATGACAATGATGGCGAATGTTGTATGAGAAATGAGCTAGATAACTAGAACACATATTGGATCTGCGGATAACACTTTAGTTCAAATATCACATGTCTGATTATGTTTTAACATAATTTTTCTATATGTGCGGTGATGCAGCCGTCTGATAGTAGATCACATCACATAGATACATGCTCAGCTTTGACATATGGTTAGCACGAGTCCCTCTTATCAGCTGGAAGAGGGTTGAGTGGCATTTACCAGATAGAGTCTTGCGCCAGTTTGGCCTTATTCAGTAGATGTAGCCTCGTTGACCTAGTTTCAAAAGGTCGATGGTGAGTAAAGCGGATGTCGGGGTTGATTACCCGTCACACATTGCTTGGGAGAGGCGGAGGGATTGCCTCGTCGAGGGCTAGATGAGGATGTGGGAGGAAGACAATATCAATCGACGTACATCTTGGTTGATCGTGAGCTTCTCGTATTCTTGGCCACCGATAGATCCTCGACCACTTCGCCGCGTGAGCAGTGGAGCATATTTATGTAAGTCCTGATATAAGTATTCATCTGAATTCAATATTTATGTAAGTGCTAATTTTACATACTGTTTTTCATGTAGGCGGAGCATATCGCGGTGACTTTGGACATCTTTCAGCCATACTTCGGTGCTGTGGATGATCACCCCTTACAGGGATGTGTTGATATCTGTGATATGCGAGACACGGATGTGTACATATTGACACATATTACGGATCGATACTGAGAGGGTGTCGCACCATGGCTGAGCACGGGCCATCTACTTCCCGATCAGGGTCCTTCATCATCCTACATATGAGTCACACTATCTTCAAATGATGGCCTGCAGAGATCTTGGTAGAGGCCACCATCATCTAGCGTGAATGTCGTCCATGCACGGCCACACACGAGTGGTGCGATTCCACGCAGACAGGAGGTGTCAAAATTGACACTCGATAACTCAAACAAACCCGACTCGAAAATTGGGTTTGGGTTGATATTGTCGTTCGGGTTGTGCAGCGAAATTGACCATTTTACCCACCAAGGCCGGTCGACGAAATTGACCGTCGACCCAAATTGACCCATCGGGTTGTCGTTCGGTCAAGTTAATCGGGTCGTTGTTGTTTTGACCGTTCAAAACCGGGTCGGGTTATCAACTTTATTTATTCAAATTCAATTGACACCCGCGTTAGATGTTTAGATATTTTTTTTGTGCATCTTCATTTTATTTATCTGTTTAATTATAAACAGAGTCATGTATATGTTAAATTTGATTATATAATGAACTTTTATTATTTGTCCATTTTAAAATATATTTGTTAACTTATGATTGTCATCCATTAAACTATTATCAACTTGATGCGGTCTGAACCATTTCAAGTTTAAATTGCACTTTTTTCTTTGTTTTAAAGTAGGTTTATTACTCTACTTTTTAGAAGAACAAAATTGAAGAACTAAGATTTTTTTTTGATGATACAACTCTATGAAAATCCCGGTTCTTTTCATAGCCCTAAACCGTAACGTTGTTACTTTCTCACACAAATCACACCTTAAATAAAAATAACCGCCAGGTCGCTTCTAAACGGTAATCTGTCGCGTAACCGCATCGAGTCGGACGGCGTGGTATCGCCATTGGCGTATATAATTCTTAAATTTTTTTAATAATACTTAATTACATAATTAAGCTTCTACCCATGCTTAGTTTAAAAAAATTGCCGCTAAAAAAGAATACAATTTTAAAAAATTCAAAGTAAAAAAAATTACGTATTTTAAAATATTTTATGATTATTTTTATAAATATAAATTAAATTTAAGAATTTATTTTATTTATTTTATTTGAGTAAAATAAAATTAATATAAACTCAGTAGTAGATGTAAAGTAAAATTATCCAAAACGAATGAAATTTTTTTTATTAGATTTGAACTAAATGATGAAAAAGTACTGTATTGAAATTTTATGTTGTATTTCTTTTTTCAATTATTCAAATACTAATATTTTATTTTTCATTGAAAAAAAAATGCAATGAATTCTTTTTTCACCCAACCATACATTCCCTCGAGATCTTCTCATTTTTTTATGATTGAATTTAATTAAAATTTTTAAATTTAATTATTTATATAAATAAGTGAGATCTTCTCTTTTTTTATTATTGAATTTTATTAAAATTTTTAAATTTAATTATTTATATGTTGGGATCTTATCTCTACAATGATTAGTTAAGTCTATCAATTATTAGGCAATAAATCATGCAAAATGAGATTATTTCTCTCTCTCATATCATATAAAATATAAATTTCAGTTTTTTTTTTAAAATATTTTTTCTTAGTGTATCTCAATCTATTTTGACATATGAATTATTTGGTGTCTTAGAAATAAAATTACAGAGATGTATATAAGATATCTTAAATTAATGATTGAAAATTTAGACTTTTAATTAAGAAGTCTTGAATTCAAATCCTAATATATGAATTATATGCCCTCTCATATTAAGAAATAAATTTTTAAGTCAATTTATTAAAATGTAATAGCTATAAAATAATTATCCAATTTTCTAAAATATTAAATAAAATATTATAATATTTTTTAATTATAAATATAATAATAATTTATTTATCTTAAAATTATGATGTTAAAGAAATGTTTCAAAAATAAATTTTCCCTCTCTCCATTCATCCATGAATGTTTGGCTTTGTGGAGTTATGAGAGAGTAAGAACACTCAAATTGGAAGCATATCTAATTACATTAATCATTAATTTTTTAATTGAAGTAATTTATATATATACAATATAATTCTTATATATTTATATATATACAATATAATTTTTATATATTTATATATATAATATATAAATTTTTATATTTATATATACAATACTTAAATCTTTAACATCACATAATAATACTATTATTATTATCATTTTAAAATATTAAAATTTAACTATTAATTATGTAAATATATATAACAATTTTGTGATAAAAATATATTAATTTGGTTATCAGTAAGATTAAATAAAAATATATCATCCACGAATCCTTTTAGTGGCAATCAGAGCCGTCTAAATTGATTTTTGTCCTTATTGATACGAAGAAAACAAAAAAAAAAAAATACCCACACAATTCTTATCCATTAATTTAGGGTTTATCCCTTAAGGAAATAACGGGGAGTACACCACGCGTTAAACGTGGACGGCGTGCGATATAATTTGGACCTTTTATATGAGAGGGCACCTTTTTTATAATATTTTTATTTTTTATTTTTAGATGAGGTCTAAGCTCATTATATTAATACCAAATGGAATGATATGTGCATCCAAGTGGCCGACAACTGGGCAGCGAAAAAAAATTCTAAAAACAGTATTTTAATATATTAAAAAATTAATAAAATAATAAAATATAATATATATATATATATATAACATATATATATATATATATAAATATATATATATATATATATATATTCTATGAGATAATAAAAAGAAAAAAAAATTAAGGCATCATAATTTTATAATTTAAGAGCTAATATTTTCAATCAAAACATTTTGAGTTTAAATTTTAGATATATATTATGTATGTGAGTCTAATATTAAATTCATTCAAATGTATATATAAAAATACAATAAAATAAAATTTTGAAGGGGGTTTTTTTTTTTGGAAAAATTAAGGGCTTAGCCCAATTTCATTCCAAATGTAAAAAAGATTACAAAGCTATGCTTACAGTAATCCCATAGGGACTGATGAAATCAAAAGATAATAAAACACAAAAGTTGGTGTAAACCGACAGATAGTAATGAGATAATAATTGCCAAAATCAAAGACTCAGATCCTTAAGACCAAAACAAAATTCAAAGATAGTGAGGTAAAATGATAGAGTTCAATGCTGGAAAGCACAACTGCCATCCAAATTATTAAGTTGATTATGGAGGAGATAGAAACTGGTTTTGAAAACTAGCAATGACAACATCTAATCGCCTCAACCCAATGCTTATATCATAATATTAAAATTAATAAAAATGTAGATGCAAAAGTGTCTAAAAGCATGATAAAAGTTTTATAGAGTTTTCAAGATGAAGTATGTAAAATGTTAAAGAGGCATCAAATTTCCATCTTCGAGCTTATAAGCCACAAAAGCGAATTCATTTTACCATTCAATGATGCGGTGAAACTAGAGTTCCTTTTTTCCAAATGCAAGTAATCATAAAAATAATAGATAACAATCTTGCCATAATTTTTATGATAGATTACATTAATTGAGGAAGAGTTGTAGGCATTAATATCACAAGGAAGAATCTTTTTAATAAGCCTTCTTGACATTCAAAGAATAAATGAGAATGAGACTCTCTTCAATATTATAGAAAAACACAAACTCCCAATCCTCTTGCATGAATGAGTTTTCAAACCCATGATAAGCCATCCAACAAAATAAAGCATAATTAAGAACAACCTTTGAACTAAATCTCGTTTGCCCAATTAACCTTAGGACATTCAAAAGTGAATTCAATTGCTTTTGAATTGAGAATGAAGAGTCCCAGAATCACATCGAATATTGCTTTGGAGTAAATTCATTCAAATAGTTAAAACATTCAAGATAATAGATGTCATTGGGATATTCACAACCCATTGTGAAAAATGTCATTAAATGATGCATCGATTGGTTTGTGAAAGGCAAGCATTCATTCCCAGCCATATAAAGAGGATCCTTCACCAGGATCATGGTATAGAGATAAAGAGGATTTCCTCACGGTATTACTATTTTTCCTATATTTGCAAAAAAAGCTTTCCACAAGAGAATGGATCTTTTTCCATAATAAACTTACGCACCATAAAGCAAAGAATGATTGAGAACTTTCCACATACATTTGACTTTGCACAAAGTAGTAAAATAAAATGAATGAACCCCCCTCCTGTTGGCATTTGTTTATTCAGAAATCAAATGCGATTTTTTGGCTTCCTCATTGTGATAAAAAAAAATTTGCCATAAGGAGAATTCTTTTAATGCATTTGGAAACGAGATTAATCTTAATAGTTAAGATAATTATTAATTCTTAAGAGTTGATACAAAATGACAATTTGCTTTTCCAACCCGCCAGCCAATGATGGAGCTTGTCAAATAGAGAATTGAAATAGTAGGATTTGAGTTTTCCAGAATTAAGAGGGAGACCTAAATATTTGAATGGAAAGGTACCAATATTGATGTTAAGCATCTCTCCAAATAGATCATAGGAGTGCTTAGATTTGGAAAAATATATCAATGATTTCCATTGACTTCCAATCAAGTAATGACCATTTTGTTCAAAACGCTTTCAAAGCCACGATAGCTATGACAAGTTATACCCACAACAAAGTCATCTGAAAAGAATTGAGAAGAAGATTTGTCGGCCGTAGAGATAGGTAATTCTTAAGTTGACCTACAAAGGCGAGAAAAGACCATTCAATTGTGAATTAAGGGCATCCTTTCTTGAATTCTTTGAGGATTGAAAGAATCCTTTAATCTCCCCATTAATAATGATGGAAAAGGGAATATCATTGATACAAGCATGAATCCAGTGTAAAAACCTTGGTGGGAATCCTTTTTGGGTCATTCGGTGCAATAATATTGATCGGTTGATTAAGTCAAATGCCTTTCGTAGGTCAATCTTAGCTAGAAAGTATTTAGAGTAATATTTCTTAATAAACTCATAACCAATCTCATGAGCCATTGAGATATTGTCAGAAATATCTCTCCCTTTAAAAAAGGCTGATTGAGCTATATGAATGATAGAGGGAAATACTTGTTTCAATCTCTTTATTCTTGCTTTGAACCATATAGAAAAAAGCGTATAGAGATGGACAATGTCGATAAAGAATTGGAATGCTTCTTGGGGATAAGAGTGATTAAGTATGTTTAAAGACTCTAGTAGTTTTTTCAAGCAACATAAAAGCTTTTCCAATAATATCCCAATAAGAGGTAAAATTTGACATTGAACCCTGTGGACGGTGATTTGTTCTCACTAAAACTATGAAGAGCATCAAGAATTTCTTGATGATATATCTCCTTGAAGGCTTATTGAAAACACTTTGTCTGAATGTTGTGTCTAGAAGGATCAAAGAAGCCATGACAATTAAAAGATGAAAAAAAATTACATATTTCTTGGATATAGAGTTTGAATGATGTATAGCCTCTTGGATATTGACTTCTAAGTCTTGAATTTTTATCTTTCCTTGATGAAGCTATACAAAAATTGAAGATCATCATCTGAGTTGGTTAACCAATGTGCTTTGGCTCTCTAGGCCACCCATGAATTTTCATTCTTGATAAGCTCAACATATCTAGCTTTGATATTTTTTGCTTCCTGTTGGAGATAGGCATTATAGGGATCTTTTTCCAATCTAAGGAGTATATCTTCTTGCTCTGCTTTGGTTGTAGTAATTTGATGATTAATAGAAGATGAGGCCTACCTTCTTTGTATTGTTAGAAAAAGCTGGAGTTTCTTTGAGAGAACATATATAGGGTCCCCATTGAAGAAAGATTTCCAAGCTATGTTTATAATATCAAGGAAAACATTGTAATTGATCAAATAATTTCTGAACATAAATCTAGTGAGAACTTGAGGCAAATTATCCATATGTAGAATAAGAGAAGAATGATCGGAGGATAATCTACCTTGTCAGAGGCAAATTGCTCAATCAATTTTTACATAGAATTATATCAATTTTTGTATAGATGGGGTCGACTTAATTTGACCAAATATAAAATAGACTACTACTAGGAAGATCCACCAAGACATCATTAATACAATCTCTAAAATCAAAATTTACTAACGCTGATACCACTTTTCTTTGTAGAGATGATATAATTAAATCCCAATGATAAACCAAGGATCATGAATGGATGAAGCTATGTATTGAATTCGGAGATATTCTTTCATACATGTCATATGCCAATAAATAAAGGTTATATAGTCTTATGACAGAAGAACAAATGGATCCATGAATGAATTGAGAATCCATTGAGATAGTCTTGAAGAATAGTTTGAGTTTCATTTAATCCAAATACGTTCCCCTGGACAACATTCAAAGTTATTTTTGCCTTGAGGCTTAACAGAAAGTTATATAGATGGTTGTCCTTCAAGTTGAAGAAGAATGAGCTTGGTCTTAAGAAGACAAAGGAGATCAAGGTTTGAATCTTGATAATCTTTTATAATCATTAAATTCATCGAGAAGACCACCATTCCAACATCTTAGTTTAGATTGATCATATATCAAGGGGAGGGGTTATTTACCCCTTTTTTCTTTGAATTGGTAAACCCCATTTTGTTCAAGGAGCTTTTGAACCTTCAATTTGAGCTACCTTTACTAGGTATATAACATGGTCACTTTTATGAAGATGGGCTGGTGAGGATGGTCAGTCAATACTCCATGGGTAAAATGGAAGGTTAGAATGAGATAAAACCATGATCAATGGTAGCATTTCAGTTTCAAGCTTCTTCAAGGGGAAAAGAATGCTATTTAAATCATTTAAAGTAAGATTTAGGTTGTTTAATTTTTGATATGTGAGTTTATGATAGGATCACAGGGAGTGTTGAATGATCAATTTACCAATGTCGTTTGATAAAATGGGTTTTAATGGTTGGGGAAATCATCTACCTGACTTTACTTTGTAAGATATTGGAGGTGCATCTTCTAAAAGGTGCATTTAGAGCATCTGCTTCAATGATATTATCTCTATTGAAACTTTGTTTAAGTTAAGCAAAACAAATCATAGAGGAGATTCACACGAACACAAATCCAGAGGTGATATTTAGAAGCATAAGATTGTCCACAAGTAGGTATTTACCATGCTTGCTACCTTAAAAAACCAGTCATTCTAGACATAGAAATAGGTAGTTTGATCCATGTGAAATTTAGATATGTTCCTTAGATGATAAAATCTTAAGACCATTTTGGAAAATAAAGGGTCTACCATTGAAAATATCATGATTCCATACTAAATCATAATCTTCTTGACAAGTGAATTTAAATAGAAATCACCTTCTAAAAATAAATCCAACTCATTAAACTTACTTCTTATTGGTTGAAGAAGAGCCCCATAAAGGATTGCATGACCAATTTAAAGATTCCAATCTTTATAAAGCTAAATACAATGGGACAAGGAACAAAGGATAAATTTTTGCTCTTTTTCACTGACCAAGCTCTTTCAGTTTAAAGGATGGGGCATCTTTATGATTAATTTTCTCCATATGATGGAAGATCTAAGTTAATATATTGATTAAAAAGGAAAAGGAAGATAAGCCTCCACCATGAGGCCACAAATGAAGAAAGGTTACCTTTAGGATTGTCCAAAGCATGAATCACCGAAAACTAAGGAACCCCAAAGACCTTTTCTTTGAGCATCTTTAGAGTAAATGTTTATTCCTTTTAAAATTGAGAAATATCTTCTTCTTTAATTTGAAATTTATAGTAGAAATTGTGGTTAAACTAAAGTGCCTTTACTCTAGTTTGAAAAGTCACTCAGCATTTGAAGACCACGTCAAACTCGATAAGGCTATGTTAAATTTGAGGTGAAAAAGCGGCATTTTAAATTTGGCGTATCTACTTATGATGGGATTTATGATTTGATTTATTTGTTAAAAAATTATATAATCATAATATTTAATATAATAATTTATTTTCATAAGCAAATTATATTATGATAACATTAGTTTATAAATATAAATGTGTTATTCATGTAATCAAATAACTTATGCATTCTTCTTCCCATCCAAATCTCCTTATTATTCATCAAATCCAGTTTGGGCTTGCTTCATAAATCTCAAGTTTAAATCTTAGAGAACATATAATTATGTGAGTTTATCGTAAAAATGACTCAAATGATTAAAAAAAAAAAAATCTTGTCCAACATTTTATATGGCTACTAATTGTACTATAGAAAGTGCCATTTTGTGGTTCCCATAGTTCTGATGCTGTCACAATCTTTGTTTCAAAGAAAATATGAACTCCTCGTGACCGAACCAATCAAATGCACATTTACAACGTTAATATTTCTGGTAAGGTCTTCTTAACATCTAATGACACAATATTTCAATATTTTTGGTATTATTTTTTTTAAGATTCACAGCATTCATATCTCAATAGAATAAAAAATGATTCAAATATATGATATTTGATCAATAATACTGCATCTAATAATATAAACACAAAAAAAATATTGGTATTTCAGTGATATTGAACCAAATAATTAAGGATCAATAAGACTACAAAAAATAATATAGTATTGAGAGTCTAGACAGAGACCTCTTATATATAAGTCTTGCACAAATTTTAATTACTAAGATCTTAAGTTTTTTTTCTCTATAATCTATTAAGAAGAAGTTTGGTTAGATGTATTTTTAATGTATTATATTTGAAATATAAGAATCAAGGAAAAAATTATGAGGCATATATCATAAACAATGAAAGAAGAAATAGAAAGCAAATGAATATAAAATTTAAGATTTATTTAGTTGTAGTTTTAAAAAGCATTATAATACTATAGAGAAAATA
This sequence comes from Cymbidium sinense, assembly GCA_021442155.1. Classification (NCBI taxonomy): domain Eukaryota; kingdom Viridiplantae; phylum Streptophyta; class Magnoliopsida; order Asparagales; family Orchidaceae; genus Cymbidium; species Cymbidium sinense. The sequence continues at coordinate 52,992,545 of CM038222.1, forward strand.
ATTTTTTGAAAAAGTTGATGTGTAACAAATATTTTTTTTAAAAATTAAAATAATTCTAACACATTTAGTTTTAGTTCAAAATATTTTTTTTTTTTAAAATTTTTTAATTAAGTAAAAAAATATTATAAGTTGTTTTATTTTTTGTACTTTATGAAAAAAAATATCTAGATTTTATCTTTTAGATTAAAAAAATTCTTAAAAAAAATGTGATAGAATGAGATAAGCGTGTGTTTGAATTCTTATTTATAATTTAGTATATTTGTGTGTAGCTTTTATTTGAAATAATTTGTTAAAAAAATAAAAAAAATTAAGTTTGATTATTTTGGAATTGGACAAAACATGAGTCAAATATGAGCTTTATAGAGCTTAACAACAAAAAATTAATTTTAATTACTTTCAAAAAATAAGTCTGAAGATTCTATAGAACGATCCGTCATTAAAAATCTTGTAAAAAAGTTAGTCTTATAATTAAGAAAATTTCGTTGCTATATCTCTAAAAAAAAAATCAATTAATCTTCAAATAAATACATAAAATTATAAGATTGGGCCTATCTTTCTTATGTGGATCCAACCACTGCTATATTTAACAAATTTAACTTTGTTGGATCCACTTAACAAAGTTAGGCCCAATTATTAACTACTAGTAATTATTCACCAATTATATTTAAACATGTAACTCACAATTTTTCTGAAGATTCTAACAAAATTTGTTTAATCATTTATCAAAATTAAATTTAAACATGTAACTCACAATTTTTTATTCCAAATATCGAACTTTCACACAACAATAAATATAAACGATGGAATTATTATAGTAAAAACTAAAGTGAAGCACCCCACAATTCTTTGCTGATTTCAGCACAGCAGAATGCCATCAATAGTTCAGTCGGAATATATCATTTTGCACGTAAAAGCTTCCCTCTATCGTCGGTATGAGTTGAAACATCTGTAGCATACACATTTACATATAATTATTCACCAATTATATTTAAAATACGCCACTAATTAAAAAAGAATAATTATTACATGCTAAAATACTCAAACAGTTCATTAGGTTATTAATGTATATCCTCTTAATCTTGAATTAATTATTCTTAGGCATTTAAGTATCTTAATAATATCAAAATTAAATAGTCATAAGATCATTAGAATTCTCTTATCGTGAAATTTTCAATATTACTTTGAGTGATAGATTTAAGCAGAATTATAAGATTTATATTTATGCAATGCAAAATAATATAGAAATTATATATTATTTTAATTTACATTATTATGCTTTTCTATGATCTTTCATGAGTCATAAAGCCCTCTCATGACAGCCTTATTTCCATCCATGTTGCCCTTTTTGTGAAGCACAGATTCCATGGATGTTAGCCTGATTAAGCTGCCATCGTTGTGCTTAGGCAGTTTTTTTTTTAAATTTTTTTCTTAATTTTTTTCTTAATTTTATTGGTTCAACCAGAGGTAAAATATATAGGTGAATTTACATTTATAGCACACAATTCCTCTAAATATTTATATTTATATAAATATCACCCAAATCATTAACATCATATTAAAAATAGCATCATCTTTGATTTTTTTTTAAATGACACTTTTTAGATCATTTGAATCGTTTTTATGACAAACTCAGATACTCGTGTATTCTCTAAGATTCGAACTCGAGAACTCCAGGAATGAAATAACGCCTCAACCAACAGGGTGAGGTGAGGCAAGGAACACAATCTTTGAAATTGGCTTTTTAAGTCTCTTTCCAATTCAATCATTATGCTGTGATAGATTTGAACTTAGAATTTTGAATTATAATCACATCTTAGTTGTCTACATGCCCTCTTAGTCAACGGTTTAAATGATTTCGAGACTCACTATTCAATCTGTTAATCATTTGTTCGATCATAAGCTTTTCATTACAATCACGATCTGCATCTGACTACATGGTCCCATTGTGATCGCATTCTTTGCCCAATCAAATATATCTTATAGCCATTACGATCTCCAGTATGCTATAGTGATTGTGATCTTCACTTAATCTCCTTCTAATTTATTTTATAGATTTCACTGTTAAAAAAAATAAAACTTGCCTCTAAATCTTAAAGATAATATTGAGAAATATAATGATTCAGTAACTGTAAACAGCAATAACTCTGTTCACAGAAGCACGCTTTTAATTATCTAACTGAAGCGGAAAGCTAACCTGACTAAAACTGAGGCGGTGTTCCTCGCCGGAAAGCTGTAAGCTTCCGGTTACAAACACGAGGACGCCACCGGCAGCAGCTGGGGATAGCTGGCAGTCCACGGTAGCAACCATGTGGCGGCAGAGGTCGAAGGGGAGCTCAGCGAGATGACGGCCGATGCTTTCGGCGCCGTCAAATCGCCGGCCTTCAAAGGAGAGAATGGAAGTGGTGGGGTGGTAGAGTCCGGCGAGCACTGCCCGGTTTCCGGCGTCGAAGAGACCGTAATAATGAGTTACAAAGGTCTTTCCCACCATCTCCATTTGTGCTTCTCTTCTTATTTCCCCCTCGTCCTTCTCCATTTAAGATCAGTCTTTTTCTTCTTCTTCTTCTTCCTGCATCGGGACGATCCATATATATAGGCCAAGGTTGAGATAATAAATAAAAAGGGAAAAAAAAAAAAAAAAATTGCGTGAGGGGCTCTGTATGTAGGAGAGAGTAATTATTCGCAGCAGGGAGACTCTGCATGTAGCTTGTAGGTGCTTTGTACTAAAACATAGCCCATGAACTTCCCTATATTTGCAACCTTCTTAAAACTCATTAATAAAATATTTATATTTATCTTCATAATTACTGTATTTTTAATAGTTAGCTCTCAGAAATTAAAATCAATGCCACACATGTTTAAACTGCATCAATGAAATTAGAAAAAGTTATATAATTTTTAAAATCTTTGAATTTATTTTCAAATTAATGTAACATTAATTATATAAAAGAAACTTATTTTAAGAAAATAAAAAATTTTGAAACTTATTATGATGAAAATATGATAATATAATTTTTTTTTCTAATAAAAGTTAAAAAATTTCTAAATTTATTTGACTTTATAAATATTTGATTTCAGACAAAATATAAAAATAATGTTTTTAATTAATAAATCATTAAAATTATACGTTGCTCATATTTTAAAGAGATAAATGACTCTTTCATTAAATAAAACTTTATGCAACTAATTTTTTTTATTAGAATCTTGTCATTAATTTTTTTTTTAAAATGCAAAATATTATTGTTGCGTGATAGAAAATTAATTGTGGTAGAATAAGAGTTTACGCTTTAGCTTTATTGTGGAATCCAACACAAAAATTTGAAGAATTAAAACTCAAAATTTTATGTGGAAAATCTCGAAAGAGAAAAAAGGCAAAAATCTTACACTATGTATTTGAGTGCAACAACGGGATATGAGAATCGGAATGACAATAATAGTTATATAACCATGGTTAGGTTGTACGATTCTTAGTGGGGAGTTGATGATGGTGGAACGGACGGTGGCGGTGTGGCCGTGATAACCGAGGGCGATAGTGATGACGGCAGTCGGCGTGGTTGGTTGCCAATGGAGGTGGTGACCGTCGAATAATTAACAATTATGCTTGAAGGATTTTCAAGCTTTAGAGCTCTCTCCTCTTTTTAGCTTTTTTTCTCCCCTCATGTGAAGAATGAGGGGTTATTTATAGATTAGAGATAAGACATTTTCGTAAATACATGCAAAATCCAAACCACTCCATCGGATGACTCATGATGATTCCCTTGATCATCTGATGTATTTTGTGTAATTGAATGCTCAAATGAAGTCAGAATCAAGAGATCTTGGGCTTGCTAAATCCGGCTCATCAAGACACTCGATTTGATCATAAACATTCGATATTTAAGAAATATTTAGGGATTTAACTGATATTCCAAAGTTTTCAATGATATTTTAAGTGCTTGATCTCATTTCTTTAACTTAGGATCGCATGCTTTTTAATAGATTTGTGACTTTTAGTGTTGTATCAGTTGCCCCCTATTTTTGAATGACATTATCTCAATCATCCAAAAATATATATGTAAAATATTTGAAAATATCAAATTCTTCAATAAAATTTGTGAGTCCATCAACCATAAATTTTGAGAGAACAGATCTTCACGGGAGCACAAGATTATGATCATGAAAGAGGGTGTAGGGCCGTGGATGTGTGCGGGTATGCTCGAGCGCAAGATTTCATGGATATCAACCTATTTGGGCATTCTTGGAGCTTGCGGTGGTAGTGGCAAGCGCCCTGCATGCGTCTTGCGTGCCGGGCCTTCCAGGAACGCAGTGGAGCGCCGCGGGGAGCGTCTTGAGGCGCCGGCGTGAGCTTGCGCTGCGGGCATGGGTTTGCCTAGATGAGGGTTTTTTTGTCTATTTTCTTCTATTTTCGCTCATTTTCACCCATTTAATTCAATTTTTTTACTTTTTTGCCCTTATAGGGGTCAAGTAAGAAGACACAAATCTCATATGCTATGGCGTTCCTCTTCTTCTTAAGAGAAGGTCATTCACTTTGTTGATCAAGACCAGATGAGGTTTCGGTTTCGAGTTTTCCTCATTGGACCAAACCGGGAGGATCGAGGCCCGTAGTTCATGGCGAATCGATTTTTTCCGAAGAGGCATCAAGTCCTCTTTGGATCGACCGGGTTTGGAGGTGATCAAGGCCCATAGTTCATTCGACGACGCTCCAGTTTTCCCTTGAAAGAGGTGTCAACTATCCTCGTCGGACCGACCGGGTTCGGAGGCAATCAAGGCCCGTAGTTCATACGGCGAGGCTCTGATTTTTCCTCGAAAGAGGTGTCAACTGTCCTCATCGGACCGACCTGGTTTGGAGGCAATCAAGACCCATAGTTCATACGGCGAGGCTCCGGTTTTCCCTTGAAAGAGACGTCAACTGTCCTCGTCGGACCGACCGGGTTTGGAGGCCATTAAGGCCCGTAGTTCAGACGGCGAGGCTCCGATTTTTCATTGAAAGAGGCGTTAACTGTCCTCGTCGGACCGACCAGGTTTGGATGCGATCAAGGCCAGTAGTTCATACGACGAGGCTCTGATTTTTCCTTGAAAGAGGCATCAACTGTCCTCGTTGGATCGATCGGGTTTGGAGGTGATCAAGGCCCGTAGTTCATACTTCTTCTTGTGGAAAATTGGATTTCTTGAAACTCCAATGGATGGTTTAACAGTTGATAACAACCAAGATGGCGGGGAAACGTCAATTAGGAACCATCATTTGAGCAACTCAGAAAGTCTGATAGATAATTTCAGAGTATCATTCTCCATGATATTACTTGATGCCGTTAACTTGCATGGAAGTGGTAGAATCGAATCCGCTGAGGATTTCTTGAAACGTCATCAAAGTATTACTTGATGACGTTAACCTGTATGGAAAAGGTCAAATTGAATTCGCTAAAAATTTTTGACCTATCCGATGGTGTTTGTTAGAGTGTTACCCGATGATGTTAACCTGTATGGAAGACGTCTTGAATCATGACATATCGAGGTTGTTTGTCGTGTTACGTGGCGTTAACTATATGGAAGAGGTCGAATTTAATCCGTTGAGATTTTGACCTATCCAGGTTGTTTGTCGAGTGTTTACGATGAAGTTAACTATGGAAGAGGTCGAATTGAATCCGAGGATTTTGACTATCCAAGATTGTTTGTCGAGTGTTACTGATTCTTTGTATGGAAGAGGTTCGAACAAATCCCTTTGGGATTGTTCATATCCCGACTGAGACACAATGTGAGTTGTGCATTTCTTAAGTAGGAAGATTGAAATGAAGAAGATCATTTATGTGCAACAAGCTTGTAAAAATAGTCATAAACTCATTACTTTAATAATGTTGGTGATACAATATTATCATAAGATAATTTAACAAGAGGAATGAGATAAATTTTTAGAGAGGGTTAACAAAAGATAAAGGGTGGAGAGGAAAAGACAAACGGAGTAAATTAAAGACTACAATATTTATGCACTAAGAATTACATATAACACTTTGAGATCCTCAATGTTTCAAATTTTAGGGAAGATTTTTTCCTCTGGATCTTTGATCATAGCTTGACGGTTGGTCATCTGATGATGAAACGGGGAGTAAGTCTTTTATAGGCAAAGCCCTCTAATGTACTTCTTTATCTCGAACATTAAAATTCTTGATGCTGAAGGTCACCGAAGGGCGTAGTTGAGCTTGTCTGAGGTAACATGATTGTGCTATTTGTTGATCTCCACAGACCACTCCAACCCCAATGGGGGTTTGAAATTTCATCTTAAGATGAGATACCGAAGTGACAGCACCAAAGATTGATTGGAGGGGTCTTCCAAAGATAGCGTTGTATGTTAAATTTGATTTGACCACTATGAATTGAACTGAGTGAGTGACTTGTTGAGAAAATTCTCTGAGAATAACAGGAATGGTGATTGTCCCCTCCACTCGTACATGGCGATTATCAAAACCATATAACGGTCCTGCAGCGGGTTGAAGTTTTTCCTTAACCAGGCCCATGCCAAGAAAGATGGAGTAAAATAAAATATCAACAGAACTCCCATTATCAATCAAAATTCTCTTAATAACATAACAGGGGTCACCGATCCCCGCACTGATGACAAGAGGATTTTGATGCGAAACTTGGACTCCTTCCAAGTCTGAGTCATTAAAAGTGATGGGATGATTCATACAAGATTTTTTTTTTACTCCGGCTCTTCAAAGGTGGTGATGAAGACTTAATTAGATAGTAGTGGCCCTCCTGCAATCGTTTTAATTTTTTCAACTATTTGGTGACTATTATGTTATTTCTGTGATGATTGTCCCGGTTGCCCTCCAGTTGGAGTTATGTTTACTTGAGTTGATTAGTTTTGCACAAATTGATGCAGATATCCCTATTGAATGAGCCTCTCGATCTCTTCTTTAAGTTTCTTACACGCCTCTGTAGTATCTCCACGACTTCAATGGAAGTGACAATATTGCTCCTGATTTTTTGAATTTGATTTCAGTGGATGTGGCCACTTGATGATTTCTTCATCTCGAATAACCATCAGGATGTTAACATGAGATGTGTTCAGTGGTGTGTGTTCCTTTTCTGGTCATGATTCACGTCGTTGATGTGAGGGCCGTGGAGGAAGATCACGACTGCCTTGTTGCTTCTTTTGACGGGATTGTCGGTCTGCATTCTCTGGGGCGCTCTTATGTTTTCTTGTAGATTGTTCAAATTGTTTGCGATGGGCATTAACAGCCTCATCGGTAGAAATTTGTGCTTGCACATGATGAACTAAGTCGGCATATGAGTGGATTGTATCTCGCATTAGTGATGAGTAAAAAGGCCCAGGACGGAGCCCTCCAAGGAAAACTCCTCTTAATAGTTTACTCCAGGTATTTGGCGAGTTTCTAAGGAGAACCTTTAGAAGTATTCCTTAAGTGATTCACCCTCATTTTGACGAATGCTTGAGAGGTGAGAGGAATCTTTAATGATCCTCCGATTTGCAATGAATTATTTTACAAAAATCTTGGTGAGTTCATCAAAGGTATGGATCGATCCCCTTGGAAGGGAGTAGAACCAAGTGTGAGCTTGCCCCTTGAGGGTAATGGGAAAGACCTGACAAAGCGGTGTGTCAAGACCTCATTGGATATGCGTGATGGTCCTGTAATGGTCGATGTGTTCATATGGGTCAGTTGCCCCATCATAAGAGTCGATGCTCGGAAGCTTGAACCCTATGAGAATGGGATGTTGAAGAATAGCCTTAGTTAGAGGTGAAGACTCCTGATAGCCGTGATGAGAGAGAAGATGATTTCCAACTTTATAATGGAAT